>JANHGN010025035.1:0-43408 GCA_024605025.1 Megaceryle maxima | reverse complement strand
TTTGCAAGGAAACTAACCTTAAAAAAAAAAATACAGTGTCCATTATATGTCCTGACCACACATCTTAACTTTTGATATTATTTTACGTCCTATAAAGCCCCCAGGAGCAAAATTTCAAATCTGTGCTTACTACTCTCAAATCTCTGATTTGTTGTGTTGTTTTGTTGTTTGTTTTTTTCCAACCCCACCCCTTTTCTTCAGGCACCCAAAAATGAATGTCTTTATAGGGGCTATTATAATACTGGTGAAAAATATTTCCTTTTTCTTGGCACTGGAACTGCCCTGTCTTGCCCGGATTGAGCCCGGCCCCTGTGGCTGATGGCCGGGCCAGCAGGTGTGTGGGGGGGTGGCTGCCAGGCACCAGTGTGGGATCTGGGGCTGTTCAGAGCAGTGGCACTGGTGCAGATAGGGGTGCTGGCTGCCCCAGTTTCCCAGATGGGGGTTGCCTTCCCTGGTGCCCCTCATAGGCAGGCGGGCAGGGCGGTGGGGTGGTCCCTTCTCAGGGCAGTGGAAGTGGAGCACATTTCGCTGCCTTCTGCTGCCTCTGCCTCTTGCAGAGGTTGACGGCTTAGTGCTGTTCATGGGGGGCTCTTCTGCCTCCTGCCCTGAGCCCCCTGCCCGCGGGGAACTCCGGATTTCACAACTGTGCGGCTGCTGAGTCACTGCCCCACCTCGCCCAGCCCTGCGGGGTGTTTGGGGCAGGGGCGCTCCTTACCTTATCCCCTCTGACGCAGCACCCTGTGCGGGGAAAACATGAGTCACTGCCCTTTCTTCTTGTTCCAGAGGGCGGGAGCACACCATTGTAGCCCAGTGCAAAAGAGATGCTTCCCCAGGAGTGCGAGTCCTGCTCTGCCATCTTGCTTTGAGGCATTTTACATTTCATAAGCATAAGATAAAATACTGTAACAGCTCTGGGCCTGAAACCCTTCTGTGTCTACAGCTAGCCTTTGGGCTAGGAAGCTGGGTCTCCTCGCCTGCTCCATCTACCACACTGAACCTTGAACCCAGTTTTGTGCCCCAGGTAAGGAGGGCATAAAGAAAGTGCCACCCCTATTGTTATCCTGCCCGCGCCAAGCTGGCCATGGCTCTCTCCAGCAGCACCTGTGGTGGACTTTGACCCTCCCCAGCTCAGCAGGGAGCTGAGCTTAAACCTGAGTTCCCAGGTTTGCTTTCGTGCTGCTGTGCAATAGGAGGGGAAGAAAGGGGGTTTCTGTGCGCTGTGGCCGTCTCTGCTGCTTGTATTTTCTGATGGAAATGCAGGTGCTGTTGCTTTTTTGTGTGGCATCCAGCTCTGGAGGTGTGTGCAGGGCGTGCCCTGAGAGCACCTGCTGGTGGCACTGCTGGGGAGGCTGCTGAGGAGAGGAAAGCTTGCTTCTGACATTGCTGTGAGATAAATAAAATACAGTTTCTTCCTCTAAAATACATAATGTAACCATAAGAAGTGCACTTTGGAGGGCTTCTGGCCAAAGGCAGAGTCATAATTGTACATTTACCTCATGGCATTTTTTAAAGCTTAACCATGGAAGCCAACTGGAAATTAAACCAGATATTTCAGGGTTTAATCCAAGTCTAACCTGAAAAATATATTGGGAAGGGCATTATTAGAAATCTTTTCCATGCTCACTTTATTGTGAAATCAAATTGATTGTATAGTAGGAAATGGGTTGTTTTTTCTGAATTTTCTACAGCCTTCTGTGAATAATTAGTGTTTCCTTACTCCTACAGGTAAACTAAAAGCACACCTTGTATTTTGGTCTCCTTCTTGGGTTTAATGATGAAGCCAAACTGAAATGCAAACCAAACCCCACTCAGCAAAGCCCCACAGTTAGTACTTGGATGCCAACACCATTGGGTGCTGGCTGCAGTGGGGCTTGCTGGGGTAACTGCTGCTGTTGTTCGCTGTGCAGACACCCAGCTCCAGAAGCCAATCCATAAGGATCTAAGAGAACATCATATATTCTTGGAAGCAGATTTCAGAAGTATCTATAAACCCTTCATCTTGATGCTTAGCACTGATCTCTGAAGGAATGTGTGCACATAAAAATCAACGCTGAAGTGGTGACATGGATTATGCGAGTTTGAGTGAGAGGCATTCCCCATCCTGGAGGGCAGGGAAGAGCAGCTGGTGGCTCAGAAGTTGTCCTGGGAAAGGAAGGAGTGAGCCACTGTGTCCTAAGCCAAGTGATATAACCCTGTGCTTGGTATGCCTACCTTGGTGATGGGTGCTGGGAGAGACAGGGGACTGTTTTGGGGGGCAGAGAGTACCCTCCTGCTATGGGAGGAGCAGCAGCGCTGAGCAGGAAGCATTGGGTAGCTCACGGTCTGATTATCTCATCCCCTGCCTAAACTAGGTCAGATGAGTGACAGGGACTGAGGTGCTGGGGCACTCTGCGTGTACCCTAATCGAGCCTTTGCAGTGCACGGGGTTTTTAATGGCTTCAGAGAGGGCAGGGAGGAGGCTGGGAAAAGCAAGCATTTTCCCTTGTGGTTTGGAGAAGCACAATTTCCATTACAGCAAGAGTATCTGTGGGAGGCCTAGATGCTCTGTGAGTGAACTAATATGTATTTTAAAAGAAGAGGGGTCCTGGGCTGGGCAGCTTGTCTGGAGCCACAGATGCAGCTGAGACAAGAACCAGGGCAGCCTGTCTACCCATCTGCCTGGAGAGCTTGGCTTTCTGGGGGTTTTCTTCCTGAGCTTTACCATCCAGCAGTGCTATTTCAAGACACCCTTAAACAACTGGTCCTGTGATCATGGCAAAGGGTCTGCACAGCCCTGGTGCCAGGGTAGCTGCCGCAATGGGGATGTGGCACATGCCCAGATAGCCGAGAGGAAAGGCTTTATCATCATCAGCTGGCCTGAGACTTGCACATTGCAGGCAGAGGCAACAGGTATTCCCCTGGCAGCTCCCCACTTTTACTGTAAATAGATGATTCATTTGTCTGCTTTGGCAACAAACTTAGATCGCTACGGAAACATTCTCAAGCTCTCAAAAAAGTTAGAGCACAAAATGAGGTCAAGAGAAATAGTGAATGAATGAATGAATGAATATGTGTGTTACGGGCTCAAGTTCCCTGTCCTCTATCACAGATCTTCTGCAGATAGCTTCTCCTGGAAGATGTGGGCAGGGGCTAACATTCAGCTAGAAAAAATGTTTGTATAATATGTTTTACAATGTAATCGAGTGTGTTGCATGGAGTTCCCATGTCTTCTGTAGGAATATGGGTACCTGGAATGCTTTCTGTTGTCACCAAAAGAAAATGTGATACTCTGGCAATAAGAAAACACAAGCAGAACACATCTTTAGCCATCTCATTATATTAATGAGAAGACAGGGGCTAAACTTCCTAACCTTCTTGCTGTGTTGGGATATAAATCAGGTAATATTCATATAAAATGTATGAAATAACTCAGAAACTTTGATAGGATACAACAGTTTTGGTGATGCTTTATACTTGCTTGTGTATTCTACTCTGAAGGTCAAAGTAATTGAACAAAATTCTGCTGTTACTGCTACTTCAACTGCTGGAAGGTGTGGGTGGATGTGAAGGTGTTCTCGTGGCAACAGCCTCCCAGAGGAGCAGCTGCAGGGGCCGTGTGTGAGGCATGAGCAGGCCCTGCCTTGGCCTCAGCAGAACTGAAAGGGCTTTGGGTGTTTGAGGTGTACAGTACCTCCTCTCAGCCCAGCTCCCCTCCTGACAGCTTCTAACACACGCAGGAGGAAATGATGTTTGTCAAGTCTTTTTGTTTGTTTGTTTTTAAACCTTCACAGACTTTTCATTTTACTAATGCCATCTGCACTGAATTCCATACGGTTGTCATCAGTTAGCTGTGAGGGGGGGGACCTTCGCAGCGATAGCTAGGGGACTGACATGGGGTACTTGCTGTGAACAGCAACCTCCAGCAGTTTAAACACTTCTGCTTGGGAAAAGGTGCTTTTAATGTTTAATAGGCTGGCAAGCAGCTGGAAAGTACAACCCCCACCTCTCCAAAATGAATAGAAAGATAAAGTATCACATGCAACCTGAGCAGTATTAAAGAAAACAGAGTACGGAGAGTACAGTAATGGCCTAAATGCAAGGTGATCAAAATGTTAATGAAACCTTCATGAAGTGAACAATAAAGCAACTCCCCTGACCACCCATCAGCTATGATGTAATGTCACCAGTCATCACAGGCACTAAATAAAAGACAATCAGAAGCTGCAGCATCACAAGAGAGCGGAGCAGCCATCTTCAAACACGCTGTGAAGTCAGCCCAATGAAGCCATAATTCTTGATCAGCAGTAATCAGTATTCATCAGGTAATCCTGACTAAGGGGGAAGGGAGTGCAAAGGCAGATGTGAGGGCCAGCTTAGCCAAAGGGATTCCCCCGGTTGCGGGTGCAGCACAGAAGGCTGGCCGAGGAGAGCAGCAGGGAGGGCTGTGAGAGCTCCTCCTGCCCTGGGGCTGCACAGCCTGGGAGCACAGTGCACTGTGCTGCTGCTGGGCTCTGATTGCTATGTAGGCTCAGGGAGCAGTTAGTTGCCTTGAAGTAAGTGGTTTTCTTTCCTTTTTTTTCCCACCTCCCTAACATTACCTGCCTTCATGGTGCCAGGCAGGTGCTCTGGGGCTCTTTTGGGCTCCCCAGAGCTGTGAGGTTCCCTGCCCTCCTGGGGACAAGAGCACCTATTCCTGTCCACAAGTGATTGCATGCTGTCTTCAGGAGAGGGACTTCCCTTCACCCCTGGACTGCAGGGTGTGTTACAGGGAGCTCCCACAACTGGGAATTAGGCCACGTCCTTCCCAGGGGCACTACAGCCCTTTCACCTGGCAGGTGATGATCACCCTGTCACCCCATCTCCCAGCCACCCCAGCACCCTGCTGCTATCTACCAGCCTTTGCAGCCTGGGGTGGAGCTTGGGAAATGGGAGAACAGAACTAGTTCCACTGCATGGGAGCCTTTGCTGGTGGTACTGGAGCAGCCAGAGCCCTATGTTGGAGCCATGTTGCTGCCTGGCTGTGTCCCTTGCTGACCCTGACCCCTGGGCTCATTTTCCCCACCAGCACTGACACTCACTGAGCCCCCAGCCTGCTTGGCAGCAGTCTGAAATTTGAGTCTCTGCTTCTCATGTAGTCTGGGACATGTTAGTGTCTTTGGGACCTTACCTCATTGTTCGGCCATGGCTGAGGTGACCCACGACCTTCCCATGCTGCCAGGAAAGCTGATGGCTGCTCAGGAGGGCAGTGTGATCATCTCTGTCTCCTTTTGCTAGGAAACCACGCTGGCAAAAGTCTTTTTTTCTGAAATACAGGGGAAACTGGTGTGCCAGTGAAATTCTCAGTGCAGTACACAGGTCAAAAATACCCGTCATTAAATGAAGAAGGAGAAAGAAATTGTTACTATCTGGAAGTACCCAGGGGAAAGCAGAGGGGGTGGAAAGGACAAGTATTTACAGATTAGCTGGCCTAGATAGCATTGCTTGTGTCTTGCATCAGTTCATCTTAACAATAACCCTTCCAGCCATTGGACAGCAGGAATTATTTCTGTTCTTTCCTTAGGAAAACAACCAAAGCAGTTAGCTGATAATCTGCAGACGGGGGGATCCTTTTAACAATTTTTTTTGTTGTTCCATTTATGCAAGAAACTTTTCAGTTCCCTATTTAAGTGAAACAACAAATATGATAGTCAATGATGAGTCACCAAGTCAGGAAAAAAGCTGCAGGAAGATTGGACTATTTATAAAATGTAAAAGAAAGAAAGGAAATATATTTTAGATGCAGATAGATCTGGAAGGTGACTCCAGCTTCTCTTGGGGGATCCCAGACTCTGGATAGCAAACCTCCCAGGAAGGAGGGTGAAAGTGCTGGCGAGGCGCACACGCTTTTCTGGAGAAGCTTCATTGATGTTGCACAAAGCAGTGCATGCCATAGATCCACCGGCCACTTTCTCTGCTGCAGGAGAGATTTTCAGCTCTCCTCTGAAGGGCACGGCTGCACAGCCAGGCTCCCCCTCACCCCCTGCCTCCGCACCAGCTCCACATGCCAGGAGGAGGGATAAGCCAGCACAAACCCTCTGCTGCCATGGCACGAGTGTGGCTGCATGCTCCAAGGCAGCTCACTGCCAGTAAGGTCAGGCACCATGGTGTGAGTCACTGCCAGTGGCAGTGCAGACATGGGGCTCTGCCAGGTGAGCAGTGGTGGAGGTGGCTGGAGGAGCTTCCTCCACCTCACTCTTTGCTGGCTCCTCTGCTGGGAGGTACTGGACTGTGAGTAGGAAACCTCTCCATGGTTCATCCCCTCCAGCTCTCAGCTTATTTGTCTCACACCACCATACTGTGAGGTGAGATGAGGAGGCACCACTGGGAAACAAATGAACAAAACAGCTATTTGGCCATAATCGTGAAGCCTTGATGTGTCTGGTAAGGGCACTACTGACTGAGTGTGCAAACTGGTCTCACAATCTGGAGATACCACTGCCTGACACTGGGCTTGGGCAGCAGAAAGCAACAAAAGCTTTACCTCCACCAAACATTGCCAGAGCTGTCTCCAAGAGAACATGCAAGCAGTGTGGTGTGACCTCCTGAACGTGTCAGAGCTAGAACACAACCAATTCTTTGTTCAGTGAACTTACTTTTCAGATATGTCCCTTCGAAGTAACTGTACTTTCTGGAGCTACTGGTGTGTTTATGCAGACAGTGCCTGCTTCTAGCAGTGGCAACACTTGATGCTTGCAGTCATCGCTAAGGGATGGCATGCAGGAAGGCTCTGGCTTACACTTGCTCCTACAGAAAGAAAGGAACTCTTTGCAACCCTGAGCACAGACTGAGATGTCATTTCTGTACTGGGTTTGAAGCCACAGGACTCTCTTTTAGTGTCACTGCATTCAAATAAAACATTGCTATTAATTAACTCTTGCCTTTTGACCTGCTTTTTACTGGTGCCTTTTGCTCACACCCTGATACTCTCCTTGCTGTTTTCCTTGCAGCTGCCTCTTACTTTCTCTCTTCAGTGTTTATTGAGCAAACTTAATACCTTGTCCTCTCCACGGTCACTTTGCCACCATTTTAACATGTCACCAGTGTTGTGGCTGTGCTGCACAGGAGGAAGTGGGATGTCTTGATATGCTGGGTTGGATTTTGAAGTTTTGCCCAACACTGCTATTTCCCATGGCAACAGCCCCCATACCACAAAGCACCCAGCACAAACCTTGTTCTTGCAGAAACAAATGTATCTCTGCATTGACAGCTGCTTTCTAAAGTGGTGTTTCATTGCAGGTGAAATATGAAGAGGGGTTCTGGGGCATGGGCAGGGTCAGGAGGGCTGTGGGGTTATGTTGAATACAACAAAATTACCACCTGAATTTACTGAATGTGACATGACATGCTGTAAAAATAAGAGCTTGTCTCTTTTGCTAGGATAGTAGTTGGTAAAAGAAACTTCCTTCAGAAAGTCCCCCGTGCTCTGGCACCCTTCTGGGTCACAGCAGGTACTGGGCACCCTTGCCTCCCAAAGCACCCTGCCAGTGGTTTCAGGTCTGGGTGCTTGCAGCCTGAGACATCGATGCATTCAACTGAATTCAAATCCAGTGCCAGGTAGAAATCATTAATTTAGCTGTAACTCTGCTTCTCTCTCTAATCATAGCATTTTAAATGAGCTTCCAACAAAAAAAAAAAAAGCCAAATAAATGTTTTCCTTTTGTTGTTTTCTTCCCCTGCTCTACTTCAGTTTGTTGGCATTCCCCACACATTTCTCTAGTTGACTTAGACCCCCAGGAGAGAGCTCCTGAGAGGGACAGGCCAGGGCCAGACCTGTACTGTCTCCAGCTTGGCAGCACCAAGGCCTCAGCTGCTGCTCCATCCACGTTCAGCAGAGGCGAAGGCTGGTGACATGATGCAGGGCTGCAGTTCAGTGCCAACCCCACTCCTGTCCATCACACACTCTCGAAAGGAGCGCAGGCAAGATTTGTAATTCAAAGATTGATTTTCTTGTAGCTGGTCTTCCTTTTTCCCCCTTCAGAGTTATAAAACCAAGGGCATGAGCACTTCCAGCAGGGATCCAAGGCCTTTTCATGGGAACATCTGCATATCCTCAGCACAGGGAGTGAGATGGATGAAGGGCTGAAGATATCTTGTCAAGAAGGAGGCAGAATAGCAAAGGCTGGAGAAGCAGTTTGTCTTCTGCTGTTGCCGCTCTAGGAAAGCTGATGCCTGTGGCTTCTCTAACATCACCTGCAACCTCCTGTCTCTGAGCTTTGAGGCAGGTCCTGCAGAACCCACAGCTGGGGGTTGCACTTTGGCAATGTCTTCCATTTCCTTTTATTTATTTATTTATTTATTAATTTCCCCTTGCAGGTAACCCCAGTTTTATTCCACAACCCCCCCAATAATCCTAAAATTAAGCAAAAAAGGACTGAGAGGGCCTTTTTTTGTGACACAGCATCTGTTCAAAGCAGGTAAGAGGCTGTGCTGATGAGTCTTCGTTCTCCATCTTTGCTGCAGCTGCCCCTGCCTGCATCTCAGTCCTCACCAGCCACCGTGGTGAGACTGGGCAGCATTAGCCGTGTCTTGCTGAGGAAGAGCCTCCCCACAGCACTCAGACCTCCTCCTGCATCTCTGAGCACGATGTCTGGATGTCCTTCCTCCCCTTCGCTTTGCCACAAGCCAGATCATTTTGCAATTCAGAAGAAAATCAGAGAAAAACTGCTTGAATTAATTTTTATTTTGGCATGAGAAAGACAAATTGCATTTCTCAGCCTAATGGACTGATCTGATTAAATTCTGAGTGAATTTAATTCCTGTGCTGATGGCAGTACTTGAGGTAACTCAGTGGCAAGCCAAAAAAATACTGCTTTCCTGAGAAGCTGGTGAGGTTTATTTTTCAGTCCCTGTAGCTGCTCTGAGAATTTATTATTTTTAAACAACAACAACAACAAAACAAACAACCAACCAACAAAACCAAAACCAACCAAGCAAAACCAACAACAAACAAACCCAAACACTACTTTTCTGAATATGAATATATTGACCTGAAAACAAAGACATAAACTATCAAGTCACCCATCCTTAGACCTTGGTGTCTGGGCCATGGCCATGGTATTTTGGAAAGAAGGTCACTCTATTTCATGCAGTGGGTTTGTCATTAGTCAAAGCTGGCTAAGAGCCTCCAGCCCGATTCTTATCATTTTCCTGGAGTTTCCAAGGGCATTTAGGGAATCATAAATAAATCAGGAGCCTTTAGGAAAGTTTGTTACAGGTTAAGTTTTTAAGCTATGGTTGACCCTCAAAGGCATGAAGAGCACTGATAATTATATGGATGCCTGAGTTTATGGAGTTAATTATCTAGTAAAGTCTGTGCTAGTAAAAGATGAAAAGGCAGACCTTCACACACCCAGTGACGATGGTTTCCCTGCCATCGCGCTGCTGGAATGAATTTAAGCCAGCACATAAGCAGCAGGAGGGTTGTTCAGCAAGTGGTGCAGCCCATGGGGAGGTGGGTACCACTGGGGCAATTCAGAGCCCCCCGGTGAGGGCTGTGCCTCTTTGGTGTATAACCCACATCACTGCTGTTTGCAGCCCCTGATGCTGACCCTGGGGATGGTGAGACACTGGAAGAGGTTGCCCAGAGAAGTTGTGGACAGAACCTCTCCAGAAGCGTTCAAGGTCAGGATGGATGGGGATTTTAGTGACCTGAATTAGTGGAAGGTGTTGGAACTAGACGATCTTTAAGATCCTTTCCAACCCAAATCATTCAATGATTCTATAATTCTGTGATGTCTTTCAGAAGGAACTGGTGCAGAGACACATTGGCCCCAGTGTTGGGCATTTGGGGTTTGGGAAGGCACACGGGGAAAGCTGCAGCCTGCCCAGGGACACACGCTGGGATGTTGCTCTGTGCATGCCTGCAGATCGTGTTGCCTGGGTAAACATCGGAGCTGCTGGAGTGGCAGTGAGAAAGACATACTTGACCTCTTCTGTTTGCACTGGTAATGGCATGCCTGGAAAGGCCAGCTCTGGAGAGTGGGAATGAGCCAGACTCATCAGCTGGGACACCCTCCTGATAACAACTCTGCATCTGGTGTAGATATTCCTAACTGGCAAACACAGGATCCTCGCCCCAAGGCTGCAGTCAAGAGCACTTTGTCCATTCCCTGCTGTGGGGCTTTACTTGCCCAGCTCCTGCCACAGGGAAGAATTGCTCTAGGCTGGTCTGCTTCCAGTTATTGCCTGGTGGGCTTCCCTGAGAAACATGGCCTGCAAGGCTGGTCCTTTTGGGGCAGAAGGTGGCTTAGGACAAAATCCACAGACATCTCTCTATGTGTTAACTGAGGTGTTGCTGTGGAGAAAGCCCTGCCAACACCTACAGCAGAGCTCTGGAGAGAAAATTACTTTAGCTGGCTGTTGTCAGCGCTCAGCAGAGTCTGGCTGAAGCATCCTCCTTGGGAATTTCATCCCTGTCCTAGTCGTCTTCAAATCCTGGGAGAGTTGAGCTGGGAGCTCAAACCACAGTGCTTCTTAGCAAACACCAGAGTTTGTGATGAAGCTCCTGGTGAACTTCATGCTTCATATATGGATGCCCATGGTGTGCTGAATGAGCTCTTCCCTGCATCGTGGACAGCTGTGTTCAGCCTGTTGCAAAACCTGTCTCTCTACAGTGCAGAAATTGGAGCCAGGTGAAGAAGTGGTCCAGGCAAAGGAGAAGGATTTTTTCCTTTTAGGCCCATACACTAAGGAGAAAATAATCCTCTGCTGCAGATGCTTTTGTCTGCTGCTTCTCTGCAAATATACCCATATCCAGGACCTGAGCTGCAGCTTCTCTGTGCTGAGAGCAGTCCACAGACAGCATCTACTGCCCTTCTGCACCAGGAGTGAATGCCCTAAAATAAGTGGAAAATAGAGGAAGAGAAAAAGAAGAAGCTTGATCAGAGGGAATGTCAGCTGATAAAGCAACAAATCCATTCACTAATGTAACTTCTACAGCTCCTGACAACCTCAGGGAAAAATTAAACAATTCCCTCACTTTGCTCTGGTGTCCAGTGACTTTCAGTCTGCACCATCTCTAGTAGCTCATATGAGACTCTCTTACTACTGCTTTATTGATAGGAGAATTTTAAAGCCCAGCTATCTTGGTGTTTTAAGTTTGAATTACTGTGGCATTTATGGATGTGGCTGGTAGAAAGCATGAGCCTATGCAGCTTGCTTTTGTTCTTTATTTTTCTTTATTTTGATACCTTAAGATTATTTATTTGCCCAGTCAGTGACACTCGTAATGGTTAACTGTATTTCAGCTGAAATGTGTGTGTCTTAAAACCTACTGGAAAGCCTGTGACAGGCTGTGTTGCTTCTCCTCTTGGGCCCTCTGTGTGTCACCTGCCACAACCTGGTGTCACTGCCCCAGCAGGAGGTGATGTGAGTCCAGGCTTCTCTGGTCAGGAGTAAGCAGCCTTGTGTGGTCAGCATAGAGGGATTTGTAATCATGTGCCTTCAGTCCTCAGTGTTTAATGGAGCTAAAACATCTCACTGCAGATGATGTGGAAGCTGATGTGTCCTGCTGTATCCCGCTGGAGACTTTTCTAGCTGGCTTTGGCTCCTTTATATGGTGCTGGGCATGTCTTTGCAAGCATTTATACGCCTTTCATCATGTAGGAACAAATGAACAGGTAAGGTCTGTGCAAAAGGATATACCAGCACTTCCTATAAAAATGCTAATGCTGCTTCAGGCCTCTTGAGGGAGTTCAGTGATGTGCAATAAATTACTTTTATATGGCTTTGTGAGCAGTTGTGAATTTAACACTGTTTTCAAGGAGCAAGAAGTTTCTCTATAATCACAGTCAAGGAGATGGAATAAAAACCATTCCAGCCAGCAAGCATAAAAATATCTGGCCTTTACCTTTTGAATCTTCCTGATGTTTGAAATCCAGTTAAACCTCTATACCCAGGAGAAAGCTATCACAAATGTCAGAGAGATTGATGCTAATGCTAGGCGAGGGAGAGAGTCTCTTCAAACACATTTAATTACCCCTCCTTCTGTAATAATCAAGGAATATTATGAAAATGTTGGATTATTCGAGGTAAGCTCATCTGACTACTTGTTATTTGTGGTACTCTGCTTCAGTGTAATGAATGTAAGTGATGAGCTGCTGTTTCTGCCAGATCTCATGAAGCATTGGAAGCGAACTGCTCTTCATTTGTAAATTGGAAGTGCAAGAGGTCAAAGTGGAGAAAGCTACTAATAGGTCAGAAAGAATAAGCTGAAGTCTAGAAAGTCACCTGAATTTAAATGGAAAGCCTGAGTCCTCCTAAGGTGGAAAAAAGTGGGTGAGACAGAAAGGTGCTGCAAAGTATTGCCCTTCCAAGCTGGCGCCCATGACAGGATGGATGTAGTCAGGTCTCTGGTTTCATTAGGAGATACTCCTGTACAGATCCCAAGCCTCAGATTTCCATGTCTTCAAAACATGAAAACCTGAGGACTGACCAAATATCACTGGATGAGAAGAGCTCAAGGACTGGAATTCAAGTCCTAGAGAAATGAGAGGCTTTTGCAGAGGGCTACAAGATGTATCAAGGTGATTTAGGAATTAAGAAGTGATTAAGCTTTCTTGTGTGGAGATATCTGTTATGAAAGACAGTAAATGTTTAGCTAATAAACTGCTTCCTCTGGTTTGTTTTGTTACTTTCATCTAATGCAAAGTGTCATTCTTCACTCACACTTTGCATACTCCTCCTAGAAGAAACCCACCATATTATCATGAAGTTAGCTGCACCACATTTAAAATGTCACTGTGCTATAAGGGCACCCAATCTAGACTGACAGGCTTGGAGTGTATGTGGGCTGGTCCCTTGGGCTATTTTTAAATATTGGGGTCAGGATCCCATTACACTGCTGCATTACCTTCCATAAATCTCTGCGGGTGACATTGCTGGACTTTGAGCTAAGTGCCTGGCTCTCTAGGCACACTAAGCAGCCAGGGAGGGATGTGGGCCTGGTTGGGGTAGGTTGTTTTTGACACTTTCCCCAAGATGACAGTGTTTTCCACATGCTTTGCTATTCACTGCAGCACCTGAGAGTGTGGTGAAGGAATTTCCAACATGAGCTCTGGTGGGTCGCACATGGTGTGGTTCTGAGCGTGCCCTGCCTGAAACACCTGGCCTGGCCCTGCTGATGCTCACAGCCCTGCCTGGCATGGGCCTTTCTGTACAGAGCGTGTGCTTGGCTCTGGGCAGCCACACTCACTCCTGGGCATATAAATGTCTCTCTGTTTCTCCAAGGGGACTGATTTTGCAGGTGTTCACAGTAATGGTGCAGTTCTGCTGCATGCAGTTATTGTCCAGGAAATAGGGGGGATAGAAATAGGGGATAGAAAGTGCTCAGGACCCCAAGTGCTGACAGGTTTATTTATTCCTCTCTTTGTAATGTCCTGCAGCCTTTCTGTATTTTTCAGTCAGTAAAACCCAGCAAGGCTGCACAACTGGTAGCTGCTACATTCTGCTTTTATTGCCTGCTACGTAAGCATGCTGGTTTCAATCATTCTCTTCTGCTGCTTCTCCACCAAAGGATGCTCTTTGATTTCAATTATTTATCTGCACATGCTCCTTACTCCCAACTTCTTCTCCAAGTTCACAGTTGTTACACCACTCATTTCTACTGTATCCACTGTATCTGGCGGGGGGGGTCTGTCCTGGTGGCAGCCCAGAGCACTGGGTGTCACAGGGCTCGAGCACCTTGCCCGGTGTGACTGTGCTCATTGCTGGGCTGAGAGCATGCTGAAAAGCTCTGCAAGTCTCTCTGCTGCACTGACATAACTTTTGTCTGAAGTTATCCTCAAAAATGCTTATCAGGCCACAGCTAGGTGCTCTGTGTGGTGTTCCTGGTTCTGTTCCTGCAGGTACACAACCCAGCCCTGCACAAACACAGGGTATATGGTGGCTGGTGACCCCAGAGGTGCCAGCCCCAGGACAGCGGGGGACATGAGGGGACAACGTGAGTGCTGTCACAACCTGGTCATGTGCTCTGGCTGCTGGAAGCCCCTCTTGGCTCATCCTGGGACCCACCTGGGCTTTGGGGCCCAGACTGCAGAAGGAGGAAAATTTGGTATGTGTACCACATCCACTCGTGTGACCATGAGGCAGAGCCCTGGCAGCTCTCCCTTTTGTGAGCTTTTCCACACACTCAGGCATAGACGCACCAAAAAAAAAAAAGAGGCTGCATTTTAGTTTTCTGTCAAATTACAATCTCTTCTAGCAAGGTGCAGGGGATGATGATTATCCCAGGAATTTGACAAATGGTTTACAGTTTAATTGTAGCATTATTTTTACTTGCATGCATTTAAAGACTACATGCAATGCCCTGAGTTAGGGACCAGCACAAGGGACCAAAGAACTGAGAGACCTTCCATTATTTCTAATTAACGTTGAAATCAAGAAGGACAATTCCATGGGTATGATTTCACATTACCTATTTGTAATATATCAATTAGGAGGATAACCTGAGGGACTGCCAAGCTTTTTTCACCTAGGCTGAAATTTCAGCCCTAGCAAAGGGCTCCACCTTTCAAGAGAAGAAAACCCCATATATTGCTTGCCAAAAGAAAGGCCTAACCTACAGCAATTGAAATAGAGGGGCACAAAGGAGATGGCAGGGGGTATTAGGAGACAACCAGAGATGGAAAAATAACTTTATATTCAAGAGACCAAGGAAGGGACTCACAGGGTGAAAGAGCCAGTGCCCCATGTTCATGGAGGTGGCAGCTTCTTGACAGTAACACCAAACACACTGGAAGGATCAGCTTACTCCTAACCTAAATCCAGTGCAGGATTATTAATGAGGTGACAAATACAGGGTCCAGAATGACAACAAATCCATCATGTCTTTGGTACAGAGGCAGGCTTAAAGCTGTGGGTCCTGCCCTGTTTTCTAAACCCTTAGTGCTTTCTCCAGGGTAGATGACAGAAAATGGGCTCGGAGAGCTTATCTAAGAGACCGAGGAGCTAAACTGTTTAGCAGGGACAATGGCTAAATTTAACTTCATGCACAAATAAAAAGGATGGATGAAGTTTCTCACCTGGTATGGAGGTGGAGTGCAGCCACACCAGCCCCACATGGATGGCATGATCCCAACAGCCTCACCATGCCGCTGCTGGAAGGCCAAGGAACAAAGGCATGAAGAGCAGGGCTGGCCCCTGTGACATGCAACAACTCTCTCCTTTGCTGGAGTAGCCCTCCCATGCTGGCACTGCCCCTGAGGGCAGCCACCCTGAGAATGGCAGCCACCTGCTCGGGCAGCGCCGTGCTCTCAGGAGCAGCAGTGCACTGGGGCACTGGGAGAAGAAAGCTGGGATACCTTTGCACCATCCCACTGACGTTACCATTCTCCCCACTTTTGCAATATTTAAGAAAGAAACAATATTTCTACACAGCCTAAGCTTGCAGAGCACTGCCTGGCTGTAGGAAAACCCCTAGAAATCCATGACTGAAGAGCATCCTGGAGCTTGCATCCTCAGATGACCTCCTGTTACAAATTCCTAGGGCTCTGGCTATTTATAAGTGCCCCAATAAGGCTAGAGTTCAAGAATGCACTAACGTTTATAAATGCAGAGCCAAGTCACCCTCTTAGGCATCTTCCTCATGCCAGGGAATTCAGAGAGGGTATCTGCTATGTGAGGATGGTCAAAATTGGACCCAAAAATAATTTATTGACGCAACATGCTGAGGAACACATTAACTCCTGGACTACTAAGGGCTAGTAGCTGTGGTAGAGCTGGGCTGCTGAAGCAAATGTAACTCACCTTATCCAGGAGCTGTACTGCGTGGGGAAGAGCTGCAGGATCAAAGGTCAATATATTTCAGTGTAGAAACCTAATGTGATGGTGGTCTGTTGTGAGGGCTCCTGCATGCCCAGGATCACAAACTGCAGCTCTAACTCTCTCCTCTTCATTTGCTATCAGTGTTGCAAAGAAAAATACAAACTGCAGTGTGTGCCAGCCTTACTACTTTGTACTTCACTGGGTTTGCTTTTAAAAATTAGTTACACAATGGTAAAATAAATTTTAAAAAAAGTGCCACCTAGTGGCAAATGAATTTATTTTATAGGAGATGTGAGCATGGTTTGCTCTGTTAATGGCCGTTTTCCAAAGGTATTTTCACGTAGCAAATTCTCAGCTAAGCAGCATTTGGAAAGCACAGAATTTGAGAACACTTTGAGGTAAGTCCCAAGGTATTTATAGCATATAGATCCTCAGGGAGAGCGAGGGCTGTGGCTTTGTGAGGTCTCACTTTGGCCCTTACATTTTTCGTTAATATTATCTTCAAGAAAATATATTGACAATTGTCTCTCTCTTCCAACATGAGAAATGTTTTCTTCTTAATTTGGAGCTATCAATTCCTGGAGCAGGAAATGCTTTAGTCACCCCCTCCTCAGCTGGTAAGTGTTCTGCCCTAGTTCCAACATCTAGGGAAAAGCTCTCTGTCCTTCAGCCACAACTCTTACCAGCTGGGCAGCCTCTGCAAGAACCATGCCAAGGGCCAAATGTCACGGCTTGTTTTTCTGGGAGAAGGCTTCTCCCCTTGACATGTTTATTATCTAAGTTTTCTTCCTAGAAATATCCTACAACTCAAATGAAAGTGGTGGGATTGACAGGTGTCCTCATAGAAATGTGATTGATCACAAAGGGTGCCTTTCAGCCTTTAAAAGCCATGACACTGTATACAACAACACCCACCCTGAATCACAACACTTCCAGCCGTGCTTTCAGTACCCAGCAAGTGACTGCAGCCAGTTATGCTCCAAACCACCTTTACATTTCCCTGCTGGCTTCTCCCTATTTTCCCACTAAACCCCTTCAAAATGAGGCTCACACACATCTGTTCAGAATGCTTTATTTTATTTTGGAAGAGGCCCGAGGAACTGCTGACACATTGTTAGCAGGACAGACCTAAAGCCTAGGGGGAAGACAGATGTGGCAGAGGAAGAACTGCACCTGGATGCTGCTCCCCTCTGTGGCTCAGCGGCTCCGGGGACCAGGGCTGCACTTGTTTGCCTTTTTGATCTTCACAATGCTGTTGGGTTCCAGCGAGTAAGTCACCTCATCCTCGCTCACCCCTGGCGGCAGGCTAATTTCGTGTGTGATGTTTCTGTAGTTATACTCTTTCCCTCTTGCAGTGGTGTGCTCCTCCTCATGCTCTGCTAACACCTTCACCTTCCCATCTTTCACAGTTACAGTGACATCCTTGGGGTTAAAACCCTTCACATCCATCAAAGCCAAAAGTTTGCTATCATGGGAAGAGTTCGACATCCTGTTAAGTCTTTTTTGCGTGCTAGAATAAAAACAAGAGGACAGCCTTTCAGTCCACCTCACAGAGGAATGAGTGGACCACCTTACAGACAAGAGAAATACACAGGAAACTATTGGATCCATCTTCATGCTGATGCACCACCTGCACACCACAGCAGTCAGGAGTATTTCAGTGTCCCCTCTTGGGATGAGGCAATTGTGGACCTGAAAAGTTCTTTCACCTAAAACCAGAGAAGCCAGTGTTTCTCTTTCACATGTCCATATGCCCATGAAGCTGTGTGTCCATCTTATGCCTTGCCCTATATTTTAAATGGATAGTTACAATAGATTACAAAAAACCACAAATAGCCAACCCCCCCCCCCCCCAAAATGCTCCTGCAGACCTGGGCTGGGGATTACTGAAACATTAAAATGATTGTTAATGCTGTCAAACAGCAACTCTGCTCAACCAGAAGGCTGGCTCTTATTCAAACCATTTGTAAAGTAGACAATGGAAGGGTCACCTCAGTTGTAATAGCTAAATTGGACACAAGGCACCAAATTAAGAAGCCAATGGGTGTGATGGAAGAGGAAATAGGGCAAGCAATGAGGGAACTGGCATGACCAATAAGGTGAGAAATCCCTAATGAGTGGTTGGTTAGGAATGTACACCCATTTCAGCAGTCCTACTTAAAGCCTACAATTCAACCTGGTGTAGTGATTTGGGGATTAATTTTCTGTGTTTGCTGACTTTTTCACCTGCCCCTTTGGGTTGTTTTTTGCTTTGGTTTGGGGGTCTTTTTGTTTGTTTTTGGTTTAGTTTGGTTTGGTTTTTATATTGTAGGCTGGAGAATATATGTACTGAGAACAGTTGGTCTTTCCTGGCATTTTTTGTTGGAAGGAGATGGCTGAATTTCCCCAGTGTGATGTGCTGAAATCCTGCTGTGGTCTGGTTTTCAGATGGCAGTGGTATGGGTTTGTGTTCAAATTAGCAAGCCATCCTGATTGTGGCAGGGCCAGGGAGCCTGGCACTCTGGGATTGTGTTACCCCAACATCCCATGGCCCATCCTGAGACACCCCCCCAGCTTCCATCCAGACTGAATTTCCATTCCTTCACTGGGATTTTGGTGTGCAGTGATTCCACAAGGGGATGCTGCACCTACCTGGCTCTGGTACCCAATGTACTGATGAAAATCTGGACACAGACACCAGTCCTCTAACACCTGGGACCTGAATCTGCTACTCAACAGCCCTGCATGGGCTGCAGCTATGGGGTAAGTTTAAAGTAACCTCACAGTAACTTCCTCTTTTGCTGAAGTCAGTGTAAAATTATCCCAAAGGTGAGGCTTGTTTAGTTTGTTTTTCCTCTACTGTTATTGCACCCTGTAGATAACACACAGAGCAGACTGTGTGTTGGGATGATACTTGCTGCTCTATAGGTAAAGAAAATACCATATTTTTAATTGCCAAGATGAAGGTCTCATCATCTCCAGGTGCAACACAGAAGAACTCAGAGGCCTGAATTTGGAGAGAAAGTAACAATGCCAGAAATGCAGGATGAGACTCCTGCCACTGCTAATGACCAAGGGACTTCTTAGCCCTTGATGTCTGTTAGTGTTTGGTTGTGCCTTAACCCAAATATTAAGGTTTTATCATTCACCAGCTTCCTTCGTGTGGGGCTGCCTTTGGGTTTTAGCTCCACAAGAGTCAATCTTGAACTCCATTAACAAAATAAAATCATCACACCAGTGGTGAAAATGGAGATGTAGAAATCCTGACACTTTTCCTACTGTATGAGGTGGGAAAATATGGACACAAATCTGTGGTGTGTCAAGTGCTGCACCCCACTGCATACAGGCACATTTGGGCTACTGATGAAGATATTTATGTGTTTATCAGACTTAAACTGAATTTTTGCCAAAGATGGACTTTGTTCCACAGCTTTGGGATCTAGTTGTGTCCTTCAGATGCAGTTTGCTGGATGGTTAATGTCACAATGGGTGACAAGGGGTCCGAACCCTTTCTGGCACAGGCACTGTCTGCGTGGCTCTTTCACAAGCCATGCCCTCGTGTTCCCATTTCAATTAATTTCTCAGAAGATGGCTTTCTCTCCCATCCTGCTTGTCTTTTTCTGTCTTTGCTCCTGCTGCTGATGCCAAACCTCCCCTCAGCCTGCCTTAGAAGGTGCTGATGTCCATAGAAAGAAAGGAGATATCTGTTACCTGCTCCGTTCTTGCTCCACATCCAGCCTTGCAGTGAGGGCCCTTCTCTCCCAGGGGCTGGGGCCAGGCTGGCACAGGCAGCAGGGGTGCAGGGCTGGGCCACGCAGGGCGGGCACAGGCAGCTCCTCATGGAGCTGCTGCAGTTGCAGGTCCAGGTGCCTCATCTGCCTCTTCATCTCTCTCTCCACCTGCCTCAAATCCCACTCAGCTTCTTCCCAAAGGCGATCGTGCAATGACATTGTCACACTGCACAGTGCAGTGAGCACAGCCCTGCCAGCCTGCACTCGTCAGGCGAGGAAAAATTGTCCCGAGACTTCTGTCTGGAGGTGAGCGTGTGAGCAGAGCCACGGAACTGCTTTTGCAGCCTTCCAGTGGGGACCCTGTGACATCAAGGGTCTGCTGACACCTCACAGCTCCACAGTTGCCATGGAAAGCGCAGCCCAGGTCTGTGTGCAAATGTTCCCGCTCATGGGTCAGGGGAGCCTGTGGCAGGGGAACATGCTGGGGGGGCTTGGGGCGCGGCGGGGGTACGCGTGCGATGGCCAGGCAGCAGAGCCACCCGCCATCGGGAGTGTGGCTTGGGTGTGGCTTTGTGCACAACGTTCAGCATGGCTGCCATGCTGTCCCCCTCTCTCCTGCCCTGGCACACCAGCTCAGAGGCAAAGCAAGCCACCCTTTCTCCACTCCTGGGGAGAAATCCCCATGGCTAAAGCCCAGATTTCCACTCAGGCTTTTAAACTTGGTCTCCTTTTGAAACTCGTGGGGATTCCCATTTCCAGTTCCTGACCACTGCTGCCTTGGGAGAAGGGAAATGCACACCTGGCAGTGGGCTGCTGCAAAACCATGGCCCCCTGCAGCCTTCCCCTCCTCGCTGCTTTTGCTGCTGTTCACCACAGCCTTAAAGGAAAGGTGTAGGTTAAGGAGAGCTGAAATTGCTCTTTATGTTTTTCCTCTTTTTGTGAGTGCTTTGCACAGGGTGTTGGACATGTGATGCCTACATACCTTTTTTGGCTGACTTCCAGCATGGCCTGCCACAGCATTAGGCAAAGGTGACAAGAAGCCTTGGCTTGAATACACATCAGGCTGGTCTGTGGGGTGCTGGTACCCTTGGGAGCACCACCAGCTCCCCCAGTGAGTGACAGGGAAAGGTGAGGTGCTCATGACAACTCCTGCACAGGTTCTCCACAGCAGAGCACCCTACCAGCTGTTGGCTCTTCTTTCCTGGGGTTTTCTCCAGTTCCTACAAGTTTCTGATGTGAGTTCAGACCTGCTGCTCCCATCAGGATCTTCTCCTTCTGCCTCTTAGCTCCATGCCTCTTTTTATTAATGGAATGACACAGCAAATGGGTAAAAATCTCCAAAAATGGGAGGTTCTTTTTACATCCCTTACTGACAGCTGCAGTTAAGGTACTTCTGAGAACGTGATGAGAACACTCAACTTCAAAATATATTTATGTCCTTGATCTGACACCCTATTAGGCAAAGAAGGTGCTAAGAAAAGCAAACCCAGGTCTTTGCTTTCCTCCCTTACAGATGTTATTCCACAGCTTTCACCTGTCTGTGTGTCAGAACAGGGTTCTGCCTTGGCAAGAGTGGGAATCATGAGGATTTTGGTCGATGGAAGACAGCAAAAACGATGCTGCATCTTGTAATCCTTTTACAGAGAAGGAGACAGACAGGCCCCATGTGCTGCACGCACGCAGGGCACTGCTGGAAGCACTTATCTGAACTGACAGTTCTACTTTTGCAGATACTCTGTGTGCTGGGATCTGTTGTCTGCTCACTCAGTGAGCTTGGGCAAGGGTGCTTGAGTCATCAGCTCCTGCCTTGAGGACTTCTGAAGCCATCATTGTCTTGTCAAGCTGTTGCATCAGTTTTTCTTTAGAATGACCTGCATGAATTTCAGTGACAGAAATTCTCACAGCATGGATGGATTGCCTGGCTCCCTGAAAAGCACCAGTGGTGTTCTTCAATCACAAGCAGTGTTGATGCTAAAACCTCCTGGGTGTAATACTGCTAGAATAACAAGGAGAAGACTACAGCAGTGGGGAGTGCTTCTTATTTTGGGGAAATTTAGTCTTTAAAGGCTTGCAGTGGATTGAGTATCAGTGGGAATGCATAGTCCTTGTGCATTTAAGAGAGCAAGAGAAGACTCCTTGGGAGCTGCTCTCCCCTGCTGGCACCTTCCCATGGAGGAAACATCTTCCACAATTATTAGCTCTATGTAACCCCATTAGCCCACATAACCCCAGACAATAAAATATTCCCTGCAGCCTCCAAGAAGGCAAAGCTGAGTTGGCCCTAGGAGCTACTTCTGCTGCTGATCACCTGGAGGGATCCAGACCTGCTGGCAGTCGAGCAGAGTGTGAAAGAGGGACCCCAAGAACCACAAAAGGGAGCAGGTCACATCTGAGGCTGCACAAAAATACACGAGGCTTCCTGATGGATGTTGCTCACATTCAAACATTGGTGTTTCATGTGCAAGAAGAAATTAAAGCAAAACTTCTTAACAACGCCCAATTCCCAGCAATGATACTATCAGCTTCAGTCCATCATCTCTAATAAGAGCTGTAGCCTGAGACATGAACCCTATTCCCTCAGACTGGCCTGCGACACAAAATGCCACCCGCAGCATCACCCTCATCTCTCAGGCATCTTGCAAACTGGTCGGCTGGATGATGTGTTATTTTCCCAAGGCAAAGTGTGAATTTGGCTTTTCAATATTTCAAGACCCAGCTTATTTTATATTGAATGGTAGTTTCATCCAGAAAAAAAGAATAAAATTGCTTTATGCCTTACTACTCGTAAAAGACATCACTTTTTCAGTCTAAAGACAAATCTTTTATTTAAAAGCTAAATTCAAAGACTGCCAGTGTGTGAAGGGTCCCTCCTGTATGAAGTCTGTATACTTTTCTGATGGCAGCATTTTGTCTTTAAAATTCTGCCACTCTTTAGTCTTTTTGGCTCCACATGAAAGACTCTTTCAGAAGGTCTCTTTCACATGGTAAGAGCCCACATCCTTTATTTCACAGAGGAAGTTATGTTTGCCAAGTCTCATCTGAAGAGAAGAGATGAGATCTGGAGCAGACCACTCAAATGGAGCATCGAGCTAAATCTTCCTGCAGTCGTGGGGGTATGAATGACAGGAGCTGTTATGGAGGAAAGACTCCAAACACAAGGACGTGTTTCAAAATCTCTGCAGGAAAAGAAACACCTTGAAAAAGGTTTGAAGTTAAACCTCCCTGGTGCATGAAGTCAGGGGGTTTGGGGATTCACTGTGCACTCTGCAGGAAAGTGGGGAGGCTCTGCTGGCAGGGGTGCCCATGGGGTGCTGTCTCCTTTGGGATTCACCCTTATGCCAGGAGATGTGAGCTTTCCCCACAGGCATGCTCACCCAAGGGAGTTTGTTCCCAGACCTGGAGAGCTCCAGCATGGCCTGCAACTCTCAGCATCGAGCAGGGGGAACTGCATGCCAAATAAATTCAGAGGAAGTCACCACACATTCTAGGTAGGATAAGTAGGTGTCCATGGACATTAATCAGCCAAGTAGAGATTGGCCCAGCTGCTGCTCTCCTCCTCTGCTCCCTGTCTCATCTCAACATCACAGGCTGAAGCTCAGCATGTGGCAGCCCTGCTTTGGGAACAGCACGGGCTCTTCCTTGTCTTACCATGTTCCAAAACCTCCAGGAAAATCCCACAGTGGGATGAAACACCGTGTCAGCCAGTGCTCTCTGGGAAATCCATTAACCCAGGGGTAGCAATGCTAGTTTACAAAGTTTTCCTGAAACGCCTGTGAGCGGAGCTGCGCATCCCTGAGGGCACTGTCACAACTGCGTATCTTAGGGTTTCAGTGTTTAAAAAGCATAAAAAACTATCTGCAGGCAGGACACTTTTTTAATGCTCTGAAAACTGGGCTGTTGTTTTAAACCAAAAGGAAATACACAGCTCTGAAAGTAATTAGTAGCCTTGTTTCCCTTTCCTGCAGCAGCTAAGTGGGAATTGTATGCTGGCAGCATGCTCTATTTCTATGCCACTATTCCTGGTTTTAGTTAAAACCTTTGCTTTTCCCCGTGCAAATCATTCACTTTGCACTTAGAAGGGATGAATGGGTTGCTAGGCTAGACAGCTTAATAGTTATTTTTTCATTTTATGTTTTATGTTTTTTCTATAGAGGTCTACACAGTGATAATCTCTACTGTGACTTCCATGGGGTTGAGCAGAAGTGTGTGACAAGTGACTCTTCTGACCATATGTACTTGGTAACAGTTTTAGAAGGCATCTGCTACCTTCTTCTAGCGTTTAGCACTGTTTGCAGATTACAGCAACGGAGTATTATAAATTCAGTTTTAGAAGAGTATTGCAGGTGGAGCTGTTAAGAAGGCATCTTTTCGGCAAAGCTGGTGTAAGAGAACACCAGCCTCTGCCTCACTCACTTATCAGGGGAGGATCAGGATGGGAGGGCACCTCTTCCAGGGCAGCACCACATTGGACCACCTCCAGCTGCTCCACGTATGGAGCTGGTGAGCTGTGGAGGCAGCACAGGAACCAGCCAGGTAAACGGGGAGTGGGGCCACACCAGTGTGAAACACCTACTGCAAAATGACTGCTACTTTTTCAGCAATTTCTGAAAATATGCAACTCTGTAATAAAGGGTTGGGCTCCTGACTCATGAGGTGCAATTTGATTTACAGAAGCAGCTCGCTCCTGAGGCAAGATCATCTGCTGTGCATTAAGCAAGCATTTCTTGATGGGCTGCTTCCCACAGCCAGAGCCATGTCCACTGCTCCCCTTGCTGCCCGACGCCCCAGCATTGACGTACTGTCCTGGGCTTGACCAGCCCTAGATGGGAGTGAGCTGGATGGCTGAGCTGGCATGAGAATCACACTGGGAAACATCACCCACCATGAGTAATGCTGCCAGTGCTTCTGGGATGCATCAAGAAGAGTTCATGCTGCAGGAAGGTGAGCTGCTCTGTAATTATTTCCTGTGAGCTGCGTGAGATCTTGCCTGCCCTTCTGGGCACGGGTGGATAATTATGTGCAGACACTGGAGTAACCAGCCACGTGCAAGTGACTTGGCCAACGTTACCACTGCGGAGCTAGTGATTGCTCAGTCACGGGGAAGTGGCACTCGTGTTTACGTGGATCTGCCTAGCTGGCCCCACTTGAAAGGGGCACCAACCATGGCTGAGAAGGTATATGGATAGATGGGAATTGCTTTGAGCACAGGTCACCTACATGTTAAAGGTGTGCTGTCTCATTTCAAGAACCAGCTCGGATTCCTGAGGGAAAGAAGACATTTCTCCCACATGGTGTGTTATTCCAGCTGCTGGTGGGGTAGTCCCAGTACTCCCTCTACTAAAGAGGGTCTTTTAGTGGTTCTCCTTCACGGTAAGTCACTTGCTGCTGTAAATGCAAGGTGCAAGTTGCTGACAACACGCTGATACGTGGATGCTGCACGTTAGTAGGACATGAAGAACTACCAGGGTAAAACCACTGGTATGATGCAGGCTTCAGCTTAATCATGTCACTGCCCAGTGAAATCAAGGTGAATTTTGACCTGCTAAGATTGGGCAATGAAACATATTTGGGGCTGTCAAGGAAGTGAATCCACTGTCAAGCCTAACTTGCAAATGCTGTTTTGAAATTGTCTTATCAGTGGAATAGGATATCCCCCTGCTTTGAGTCTGCTGCACTTCTAGGGAGTCTACAGAGTCAGATCTAAACCAATGTGAGGAGGAGGAGGATGACGGATGAAGAAATGCATATACCACAGCATCCATCTCTGTCCTGGCCCTTGTCAGTCTCTCAGATTGTCTTGAACATGTTCCCATGATGACCTTAAAGGCAACAACATCCCAACACAGCTAAGTCAAACACAGTATAGGTTCTTTGGCTCGTTGTTTCTGAGCCCTTTAGTGTGTCCCTGGCTGTCAAGATCTTCCTGATACCGATGAAGGTAAGAACTTTTCTCTTAAAATGTAAAAGCATAGTGGAAGGATGGAAACTGAAATATGTCTTTCAGACCATTGCTTACTGTCAGGTGTGACTGCCTCTCCCTCTCCTTAGCATGGTGCCAGGGACCCCTTCACTTGTCCACCTTGTCAAGGGAGTCCATGGAGGTGGACTTTAAGATACTCCAATTGACGTGAAACTTGGAAAAAAACCAACACAACTCCCCCCCTTCAATAACCCAACGCTGCCAAAATCCAAAATCTAACCCTAAGGGGTGGAAGCACTACTGCCTGCATTGCCCATCCAAATATAATGCCTGAACTAGCCCATTCTTTCAAAACATCTCTCGGCCTCTTTTGAGCAAAACCAGATCAAGTTCAGCAAGTACTGATCAATTCCAACAGAGTTTTGTCAATACCTTTTCAGACCTAGCAGGTTTTGACAGTGTCTGACATCTGATTTACAGATACCAGCCAGAACCTCTTCACACCCCAGCCACATTACTAAGTGTGGTGTGAGGATATCGTTTTAAGCCCAGCTTGGACTAACCCTCGTACAGTAAGGTAAATGATTTTTAACTGAGAGCACAATTGCACAGAGCACTGTGGCCACACACCGAAATCAGGTAATTGTGTACTCAAATGGGTAAAAATGATCATTTTCCCCTCTGCTAATTTCATATGGAATGGAAGTAATTAGCCATGTAACTGTGCACCTATGTGTCCAGCAAAGTATTGCTGACAGGCTTGGAGCAGACCTAGGGCATCAGGCTCCAGCTCAGTCTCCTACTCTCTGAAGTGACAGTGACTTCCCATACAAACCTGTAGAATTAACCCCTGGGGATGGTATTTCTAGATTCCCAATGCACTATTTATGTAAATGAGACAATCCTTTGATATCCTCTTGGTTTTACTGACATATTTAGCACTCTTTAACTTTCATGGGAAAAGATATTCATGTTACATCAATAACTGCTTTTTATGTCTTTCCTTGAGGAATTCTTTCTCCACTTGAAACTTGTAATGCAGCAATTGAGGTCCTTCAATTCAAATTTAAATGATTAGTTGAATATTTTACACTGACTCACTTCTCACTCTGCTGCTTAAACACACTGAGACTTAGTCAACTTTAAAAGGGTTTTATTTTCCCTGTTTTCCTAATGCTGTCCTAAAGTATCCTCCTTTCAAATAATACTCCCCGCACCATCCTGGGCTCTCTTCCACTTCTGCTCTCCCACTGGAATATAGTGGTGAAGACCTGAGAGCAGGGCCACACTTTCTTACATCTAAGAGAATAATTCTTCTTCTTCCTAACGAGGTCTGGTCTAAACAGGCCAGGTCTCACTAACAAGTAGAGTGGCATTTTGGGCTGGTGGCATCAATATCTTAAAGAGGTGCTACTTCTGCCATTGTTCCTGCACTGATGGGGAAGTGCATATGACTTGGAAGATCCACCCACAGCAGTTGCTTGCCATTGTGTAGATTTGGAGGGGGTGTTGCTATGGAAGAGCTCCTCTGTCCCTTCATCAGGCCAGTCGACTCTTCCCAAAGGTAGTATCTGAAAGCTGCTGCCATGCTTAAAAAGAACAGCCCGCTGGTAAATTGAAAATTCTTCTCTCTGCCACATCCAGAGTCATTTCCAGGCACCCATGTCACCTTTCTGTACAACAAACAGGAGGACTGCAGCAGTCTTCAGGCCCTAAAGCTTCTCTGAAAAATCCCCTTGCTTCAGCTTCTGTTTTCAGCCAACATGGCTGTATTCCTACTGCTCCCATCTAGTTCACATAGCTCAGCAAACAGTGACTCTGGTGCCCAGAAGAGAGGTAAACTGTGGCCAGCCAAAGAGGGTCAGTGTGCTCTCCAGCCCTGCAGTGAATGGATGAGAGGTGGGTATTACCCAGCAGTGCGCAACTCGCCCCGGGGGTGCAAAGTCCCATCTGAAAACAAGTGCTGAGAGATACTGGGGCCTGAGCAGTTTAGTACATACTGTATTTGTTGGGTCTTGTTCTTCCATTTTATGTTTCTTGTCTATCTAAATGTAATAAAGAACAAAATGTTATTTCCTATTAAAAAAGTGCCTGTTATCTTGTTAATAGTCTGACAGCTGCTTCTGTTCAGGACAGTTCTCTACAAATCAAACTCAGCTTTGTTGCAGGATTAAAAATCAGTGTGCTAGTACAATGTAAGAGAAAAGTTTTAATGAGAAATCTCTCATTTCTACGACATCCATGTTCACTTCAACAGAAAACAGCTTGTATGTGCCAAGGCCACTATTTGCTTTTTCCTCTGCAGGATGAAGGTAAGGCCTACCCACTTTCAGAGATGTGCACAGGTTACTTGTACACCAGTGAAGACCTCTGCATTTCCATCACTGCTTAAAATATTTCCCCAAAAGGTGGTGTTGGCAATGGGTGCTGCTGCCCTGGAAGATGTCCCTGAGCACCTGATAGGCTGCGAATGAGAAATCCCTTTGTGGCAGGTGAGCTGGGCTGGCTGCAGCATCACTGAGCACAGCAGGAGACTTGCCTGTCAGCAGGGATCCCTGGGCTTCTTGAGACTTATGCAAGGATGCTTAGAGCTGCGTGAGTCTCAGAAGTCACGTTATCTTGGGAAAGTTGATTATTGCAAATCTCCTTTCATTCCAAAATGGAACATAATAGAAATATCAAAAGCAAGCTTATTGAAGTAATTTGTTTAGATGATGGTGTTCTGATATTTCATGGAATTCATATCAAGTTGAAAAAGATTTAAAGTGCTTGATAATTCTGTTTTATCTCAGTGAAATCAGTGATTATGTGAAAAATTCCCATTCTCATCTGTCTTGCTAGGCAGAAAAAAATCTGTCAGTTTTAATAAGAAGTGAATTACCAAATAATTCTAGACTACTCACCAACATCAGCTGGACACTCCAGACTACCAACAATGTCCTTCTCAGGCAGACAGCTCTTACCACCAGCCTCTCATAATTTCTGTGACAGCTTCTCTCTGCATGGATGGAAAAAGGCATGGGGTCTGGCGATGACAAGGAGACCCCAAGTCTATTTTTGCCTTCATTATCTCAAGCCTTTCTTCCCTCTTTAAAGAAGAATGAGCAGTTCTTGTTTGCAACAAGGATCTCCCCAGCAAAGCGCAGCAATGGCAGTGGCCCAGAAGGATGAGGTGTTCAGCTCCCTCTTCAAGGCACTAAGCATGGGACACCTTTAGCAGTGCTGAAACAGGAGCTGTGTCAGCCTTACTTTTTCTGGTGAGTCTATCCCAGGGCCTCAGAGGTTTTATCTACAGTATCCTCAAAGCAGATGTAAATAAGCTGATGGTTAAAATTGAAGAGCTTCTGGTAGCTGGTTTCTGCAGTGCTAGAAACAGTGGTGAACATAAGGAAAAGCTGGTTTAGAGCCAGTCACCAGGATCTGAACCTCTACCTTGAAATACCTCTAGGTATCAGGAACATCCTGACATGCCACTCTGAGAAATGCTTTCACCACTTAAGTATGGTGAAATATGAGGATCCTCAATTTATGGATCTTTCTTTCATTCTAGTTTTTTTTTTTTTTTCTCTTTTCCACACCTGGCTTCCAGGTGTTTGGGGAACACCCAGACACAAAAACTGAATCAACCCTGAAAGAAGCCAGCTCTGAAGCTACAAGTAAATGTCTCCAGTCTACACAAAGCCACAATGGCCCTTACCAAAGGGGATGGAGTTTCAGAGCAGCAATGGTCAGGTAAACATGTCACTGAATTGCAGCTGCACATGGAGGAGGAAGAGCACAAGACTTCCCTGTGAAGTGTTGTTACCCAAGTTTTCTTTGACTCAATTTTCATCTTCTGTGGGTAATTATCAAATTAAACGGTTTAAGAATGAAAATTGGAAAAATTATTCTTCAAGAGGAAAAAAAGTTATCCTTGCAGCTTGGTGTCCTCTCCTGAGAAAACTGTGACGTATCTCTTACAGTGTGGGAACAGTAATTTGATTGTGTTATAAACCAGACTGGAAAAATGCACAAATTGGACTGACCAGCACTTCCAGTCAGTGGTGATTACAAAAACCTCAGATGACAGTATGAGACCTCTCCAACCACATCCAGGGGGTTGTATTTGTGAAAGGGATCAAAGAACAGACAAAGCCATTGTTCTCATCATCTTCATTTTAGATGAATTCTAAATCCCTCCATATGTCACTGTGTAAAATTTCAATTCTTTCCCTTCTCCTTTGGCAGTACTGTTAGGGTGTGAGACAGGGTCAGACAGTAACTTCTCCTGTTTCTGAGGAGTTCAGAATTCAGCCTATGCTTTGATGAACTGGTATGATCACATCCTATTTTAGAAGCATTGAATTCTGAGATGGCCCACGTGCATCAGGCAGAGCAGGAAATGCTCTGCAACTCCCAGGCTCAGGTATGTGAGGGCTGCTGCTTTGGAAGAGGCAATTACCAGTGCGCACGGATGTTGTGGTGATGAGCAAGGGTAAGGTTTGCTGTTGTGCCCTGCCTCTAACAGTCCTGACTGCTGGATGCTTTGGAGAAGACCCTTTCTCATTTCCAGCTGGAGATACAGTGCTGTTGCAGCTCATCCTGATGTAAGGGGTCCAATGGACACCAGAGGGTTGCAAGGGGCTGTGCCTGCCATGTGTAGCAGCTGCTGTTGCTGCTGGCTTGGTGTTACTACCGGCACCTTTTCCTTTGTGTCACACCTGCCTTTGAGTTTGTCTTTCCTGTTTCTCCTCACCAGTCAGCAGCTCTGCATCCAAGCAGGATCTGCCCAGGTCCTGCTCTACTCTACACCAGCACTAGGCATGTGGCCATGGTGAACAGAGGGATCCAACAGACATGTATTGACACATTAACATCTATGTTTGAGGAGATGATACATGGGAGAAGCACATCTTCTTTTCAGGGCAACCAGATGTGAGAGGTGACTGCTTCAGCTGTCCGATGTTGAGTGGGACCTGCAAATCACCCCACAGCCTGTCTGGGGCAGTGCTGCCTTCAGAGCAGGGACAGGCAGACAGCTCCCCAGCTGCAGTCAGCAGGCACCTTGATGGGGTTCACTCACTTCAAACCTTTACAGCAAACACATCCACTCCCCTCTAAATTTACTCTGCAGACAGTGGAGACGAGAGATGCTCCTAGGGCATGGTTAGTCCCACCAGCATCTGTACAACTGAGTCTGTCAGGTCCCTGTTTCTCCTCACTGACCATAAGGAAGGTGCAGTTGATGTGTGGACATCACCACTGAAAGAGCAGGTGAGGTGGGTGCTGCTTTCTAAGTCATAGAGTGGGATCTGAGAGTCTGAATGTAACCTTACTCCAGTAACAACATTGGAAATGCTTTCTGTGCATGTATGTAATCCTTTCTGAAATGCAGAAAACCTGTTCTGAACCAGGAAAGCCCCAGAAGGTGCTATAGCTCTCACACAGTCTTCCTGCTTCATAAACACTATTGGAAGAAAAGGCTTTTTTAAATTAACAACTGTGTTTTTTTGCCATTACAGAATGTTTTGGAGCCCTTCCTCCCACAGCATCACAGGGGGACAGATCTAATAAACACCACTGGACCACTGAGTGCAGAACAAGTCTAAATCTGTCAAGAGCATCCAGGGCTGATTCCCTATGTTAACTACATGTTGTGTAAAAAAGGATTTCCTAAAACCTGTTTTTTAAGTTAAACTGAAGATCTGGATCATTCCTTTATTATGTGTCAAGGGACTAGATAAACCAGAATGGAAAATCCTGTAACAGCCACACTTTGTGTATCAGCATCACATCTCCTCTGGAGTGCCTCATTTGCTGTGTAATGAACCCCTGTGTTTTAAACCAAGTCTTTCTTCAAAGGAGCACCCTGGTTTCTCTTAATTTATTGCTTATCTTTGAAGGAGTGGAGATCCCAGCATCCACCTTCTGAATGCTAATGGCTTTTAGCTGTGATGGATCATCTTGACAGGTGGGCAGAGAGCAGTAGGCAATGTGCTGGGCAGGCTTTTATGATGTAGCAAGGACAGGTGGTGGCTGGCAGGAATTTGCCAGTGTCGTATCATCAGGGAGTTCCCACACACAGGGAATTTCAAGGAGATTCTTTAACTATGGCCAGCTTGCTCTGCTCATTGTGCTCACAGCAGCCATCACTCCATCACTGTGCCTCACATCACCCATTTTTGGAACAGAACACCGAGGAAATGTACAGATAAGCAACCCTAACAATACCTGCTGTCTTTACCTGTCTTATTTCAGTCATGAGATGCACTGACAAATGACTTCATGATGAATGATAAACATCTCCTTAATGACTCCCCAGCCTTTCAGTAACCAGTTTCCTTGTAGAAACATGCTTGAATGAATGTGTTCAGCTATGAAGCTATGAAGTAGTCATAGGAAAGATATGAAGTATTAAGAGGATTAAGATATCATAATTATGACTATTTGGTACAGAAATGGGGGCTTTAACATGTGCACATTGACATTATGGATCTGCACCTTGTTAAAGGATCATTCCCGTGTAGAAAATCTACCTCAGGTGGCCGCATGCCTGCATGAAATGCCTGCTGGCAAAACCCACCCGAGACCAAGTTACCATATTGAAATCTCAGCATGGGCAAGGTTAGAGCCCATGGAAGCAAAGAACTTTGTTAAGAACCTAATTAAGATTGGCACAGACATGTGCTAGCAGAGCAGCCTGGTCAGACCCTGCCTGAACACAGAGGTCAGGGCTTCAGTGCTAGCATGGACAGGACATTAGTGTAGAGTCTTCAGAGATGGTTCTGGGAATGGCTTGCAGTCCCCTGGAGTGGCATAGATTTAAAATGGGCTGGGAGGCATTTCCTGATGTTTCATTTATGGTAATAAATGAGGACTATGATTTTGTACCATAGTTTTTGGGAAATACCCAGGCTGGATGGTGGAGATGATTTACAAGTGCCTGCAGTGCAAAACTTCCCCAGCACACTGGAGAGGTTTTCAGGTTTCCTAGCAACTTCCTTCCACAGTCTTTGTGCTCAGATTTGTTCTGAGATGTGGGCCATCATAAAACAGTATTTCTGCCTATTTAAACTAGTTTAGTTCTTTGAAGCTGGCAAGGCAAGCACAGAACAGCAGCAGCGTCTGATTTATATCCTTTTCAGCTATTCCCTGCAAAACTAACAAAAACCTGAACCAATGTATGTGGGTTTCTTGCTATTTTTTTTTTTCACTAAACAGATCACCAGTCCACTGCTCAAATTGCTGAGCAATAAGAAAACTCCAATTCCATCTTAAAAAAACCCAAAAAACACAGGAACGGTGTTTTGCTTGATCTCTGTATCTATTACATTCTTGCTGAGTTCCTCTGGCATATCTGAAACCAACAGATGTTGATCACATGCTTTCCAAATACTCAAGAGGCATCACATTTTTGAGCCAAAAATGCTTTTAGAAACCAAGCAAAACCAAAGTAGCTAAACTGTGCTAAACCTCTGTACACATGCAATTATATCCAGTTTAAAACTGGCCATAGGTTTTAAGTCTGAAAATTCACAGAGAGCATCCAGGTTTGAATACACTGAGGTGATTATTCAGTATTTTGTATTTGCTCAGACAGTCAACTTGAATTACACTCTTAACTAGAAGAGAAGCAAGAGCAATTTGGTGAGCAGAGCAAACATGAAAGAGTTTGGGTGTAAGGGGATGCAGGAGAGAAACCCAGCTTCTCCCCTTCTAGAGCAGCACTGAGACACTATTTGTTACTGAAGTAATTCACTACATAAATATGTACTTCAAAGACAACAAAGGGGAAAAAAATACTCCCCTCCACCTCATTTAGCAACTGGAAAGCAAATGTCAAGTGCCTCAGTGTTTTTCTTGGAACCCGTGCTGCCCTGTGAGCTCTCTCATAGAGAGACATGAGGAGCTGAGTGCAAGAGGAAATATGGAATCAAGTCCACCTTGCTGCAGCCAGGCTCCTCCTGCCCCTCAGCAGGATCTGACCCTGCCTGATGCTGAACAAACCTCATATTCACGGGGCTTGCATCCCACCTGGGCACAGCTGAGACACTAACCCAGCCCTTCCAAAACCACTCTACGTGAATTCTCTCCCTTCCTCCCCAGGCTTGGCTGCCACCATGACTATTTTAACTCAACTTTAGGCACCTCCATCAGAGATTAGGTGCATTTGCACCCTCCTGCATGCCAGCTTTTGCCATTTGCCATACTTTGCTGCTATAAACCATTGGATTTCTTGCTCAGCACTAGTGTTTGCACCAATGTGGCTATGTCAGCTGTTGGCATTGGTTGCAGAGATTGGGGCAAACTTCCAGAGCAGACCAGGCCTTGGATTTCTATCAAAACCCATCTGTTCCTGGCAGAGATCTATTCCCACCACCTTTATAGGTGGGTAGGATAATGGGCTATTGAACCCACAAAGCAGCACAACATGGAGCTCTTTTAATAGCTTTCCTCTCCAGAAAGTCAAGGCTGTTACTGCATCTTGTGTGCACCAGCCAGTCCAGTGAGCTAGGAAGACTTCTAGCTGACAGCGTCAATTGTTTTTGAAGTGATATTGCACTGCTGACATTTGAAAATCAATTTAATATTTCTCCCATGATGGTCACTTCAAATACTCTGGAAACAACTTGCATGGAACAGCGGATGACAGCCGCGGTGCTTGTCTTTCCTGAGACACCCAGGCTGGACTTGGGCACAGCTCATTCCAGGCAGGACTCTGAGGTGAACATCACAACAAATACACCTCCTCCAGCAGACTAAACCCACTTGGTGACTGGGGGTGCACAGGAGGGGTGGCCTCACACCCCAGGCCCCAATTGAATTCCCCCAGAGCTGCCGCGGCGACGCTCCCTCTGCAGTGAGCTGCAGCAACAAGGGTTAACTCTGCTGCCTGCTGCCACAAATCTGCATAATGACTTCTGTTTGGCAGCTCATTTGCATGATGTAAAATGACTCTTTTGTCTTCAAATTAAAATCTAAAACATAGCTTCAGAAATAAGTGGTAGATATTAATGTTTCATATACTAAGAAAGCTCAGTTAACTCTGTTTGTCTGAACTCATCAACTGAAGTTGTAAAAATAATTTTAACTGAGTGCTGTTGTTTCTTTACAGCAGAGCCTTGGGTGTTCTTTCCTGGTGCCATTTTGACTATCCTAAATAAGGTCTAATGTGCTCACCCACCCCCCACAGAGGGGCTGAAGCTGGCCTACACACACCGAGACCATCTGGGGGGCTCAGCAGCTCCAGCCTTTGTGAGGGGGGACCAAGCCTGCCCCTTTCAGTAAACTGGAGAAACAATTACAGCAGCTGGGGACTGAACCTCTGTCATCAGCACATCTTTATCAGCTGTGGGCTTACCTCCAAGACGTAGATGTGAACCCATAGCTGTTGACACCCCAGTGGGAGCCCAGTGTCCCACCTCTCACTGCCATGAGGGATTCAGCTCACTAGAGAATGGGTACCTACATTTCATCAGCTGAACCATGCTTCTAGCTCCACTGAGTGCTGTAACTAAATCTCCACTGAGTAGAGTGGGAGATTAGACACCTGTATTCAGGGATCTGTTGTCTGGATCTGATCCCTGCTCCCAAGTTCTGCTGACAGCCTGTGAGATGGTCTTTGTGGGCTGAGCCTTGTACTGCTTAGGTCTTCTATCCCTCATCTTGGGAGACAGGTACAAAAAGCAGTGCTTTCTACCTGCAGTGATGTGTTCCAGTGTAGGAGAAGGGGCTACTAGCCTGACCTGGCTCTTCAGAGTGTTTTAAATCTTAGTCTATCAGAGCAGCAGAATAAATGCTAGGAAATAGGAAGCCAAATGGACATGCATTTAACAGTAAACTCACCTGTCGCTATGACTGAAGCCTGTCTGAACTCCCACCCCAGTGCCTCCAGCACTATAAACTTCGATGCATTCCTTGGGCAAAGAGCTGTACTTTCTGCATTAAATGTCTGCAGCATTTCTAAACGGGATGTGCCAAAACAATGCACTTGTGCTCTCGACTTTGTCCCAAAAGCCAGGTGACACCAGAAGATGCTTTCCAGTGGAGGCCAGCTCTCTGTTGCAGGCACTCTGCCCAGAGGGGCTGAGGGGCTCACTGTCTCCTCCCCTGCCAGCTGGAAGGCAGCACACCAGGGAAAGCTTTACGCAAACCTACCTGGGTCTAGGTAGCTTGTAGAAGTTGTACAAGGAAAAATACAAGTGTTGACACATAATCCTGAGTGAATAGGTCTGTCAAATGCTAACAAGTTTTTACCTGGCATGTTTACTTCGATTTTTCTTTTGCCCAGTGCCCATAACCCAAATTCAGGTGAACTTTGAAGTTTCCTGCAAGTGATAATATACTGACTGCCCTCCTTCAGAATCCAGCGGCATTACAGTTTTCAAAGGTGATTTAGGGCCATCTTTTTCCATCTTTGCCTTTTGCAACAGCTAAACCTTTTACTTGACACTTCTGTTAAAAACTAGGCAAAGGCAGATATGCAGCATTAAACATTTCAGGCCAAATAATTAAAGCCTGATAAACTTACAAACAGCTAAGTTCACATCAGTTTATAGCAGTAGGCTACAAGTAAAAGTGAAACTACCCTATGTTCCTTTAGTAGCAAGTAAGTCTCTATTTCCAAAGCTGCCTGCAGTTTCATGTTAACTACTTAACTGATCTACACAAATACAGGCACCAACAAAAATGCAGGCATATGCAACAGACACGTGTTGTAATTGCTGTTACTCACAATAAAATGTTCATCCATCAGTTAACTGTGTCCCTTTCCTCTTACACTGCAGAAAAAAAACCCTTCCAAACTGTTTATTTGTATTTTCTTTCCTCCATTAGTTTCACTGAAGCAAAGTGTTAACTATAGAAGCAGATCCCAACACAGATCTCTGTGTACTGTATCTGATATTGACCATAAAAGTTACCACTGCACTTTTTTTCTTCTCCCTTTCTGCACTGAAAATCCATCACCATAAAATTCCTAAAACTTTATTTCAGGTGAGCTGTTAGAGCTGCCTCTCTTGACATGAAGTCAACATCTATTTTGTTTTTTTCCTTTTTTTTTTTTTTGGCATTTAATCACTTCTGTGACTAGCTGTGATGACCCACTGCAATTATGTTCTCACTTTGGGAATATGCTACAGGGACATGGAGGAACAGTTGGAAACCAGCCATCCTGTTCTATCTAAATGTCCTTAGGGATTTACAGGAAGAAAAACAAAGAAATAATAAAAAAAAAAACTCAGATTTTTAGCAGAATGGTGAGATCTTTCCTGAAAGCAAAGAGCATCATTTAAAGGGAATGGGGTGGTCCAAGAGATGAGAATGCTTTCACTTCTGGAGAGCTGTGTTCAAAACCATGCCTGGATGCCCATGACGGGAGCCTCTGGCTGCTGAAATGTAGAAGAGCTATTTCAGAAGGGTTGGTGACTTTGAAGCCTCTGTGTACACTCATTCTGCACAGGCCAAATTTCTCCCAAACAGCCACCATTTATCGCTTCTCAAATGACAAAGCCTCTGGTTTGTTTATAACGCCAGCTGTAAACCAGATGTTGCTTCAGAGCTGTTTCACGAGCAGCTCGGTTTTCTCTCTGTGTGTCTGTGTTGTTCAAATTATCAGTTTGGGCTTGAAATTCATCTTCCTCTCACCACCCTCTGGCTCACACTGCAGAGCGGCCCAGGAGCATGTAGCCTGGCCTCCTTTGGGCTGAAACCAAACAGAAACCTGCACTCCCAAAGGGCAGCACAACCTCTGGGGAAGCTGTGGATGCTTTCAGTCTGTGAGGCACACTTAGAGCTGGTCAACAACCCCCCTCAAAATGCAACACGTAGGATGCTTGGGAACACATCACCTGCTGCTTTACGCTACAGTTGACTCTTCTTGAATCTTTGAAATTTGAATACTTTTTCCAGTGGAATTAAAACCAAATGCAAGAACTATCTATTATTTATTTCTATATTATAAATAGCTGTCCATGACAGGTGGCTATCTGATGACAGAACAGCAGCTAAAAAATAGGCTACTACACAGAAAGGTAAAACCTGGCCCCATTGGAATAGTCCATGGAATAATCTACCTGCTTTTGCACTGGAAGGTCTCCACTCCTTTCCCTGCCAGAAACAAAATTAGTCTGCAATAATTTTGGAAGGTAGTACACAAATCAAAGCCATACAGAACTATTTCCATCAGTGAAGCTCACCCTCACAATTCGTAAATGTGATTTTTTTACAGTGCTACCACTTTTGAAGGTAAGAGTCAACTAACCCAATCAAATGGAACTAACAGGGAAATAAACCCCCTTTTTTTGTTCTGGTAATAATCCAGACTCCCTTGGAAGCCTGCAGACAGAGGAGCAGGAAAAGGCAATTTCACAGGGAACCCAGACAACCTGCTTGGGCCATAAGCTCACCTTTTAGGTTGCTAAAGTTCAAGAAAATTCTGTCTTTCCCTACCAGGAGCTTATAAGGAAGCTGCTCTGAGGTAAATAAGCACAACTCTGCTTTTCAGCTGCCTGCACAGGAACACCTGCCCAGGTGACATAGCTGACAAAAAGCCTCAGAGATACACCCACCAGGCACACTGTGCACTCATGCTGTGCCCTTACTGCCTTCCAGGCACAGAAGCACAAGGTGACTACCCACAGCCTCTGCTCCCAGGACGTTCAGCTCCTGCACAGTGCCTGGGATGCCTGGTGAGCTCCTCTTGTCATGTGTAGCTGCATTTGTTGGTGGACAGGTCTGGTGTACACATACAAAAGCCATCACGTAAACTTTATGGTTGAGTGAGAAGAAAGAGATGTTCAGAAGTGTTTCTGTGGGAGCTGGAAGAGAAGGATGCAAGTAAGGGGCTACAACAAGGGTGATGAGCAATGTCAGGTGAGGGATCTGCCAAAACAAAATCTCAGTCTGCCAGGTACTGGTGGGTCTACAAATTCCACCAAGTACTTGGCAGACCTCACCTTGATCCCAGATGTATTGTGCCAACTTCCCTAACAGAAGAAAGTAACCCTGACTTTATATTAAAGAAAGAAGAAACAGCTACAAAATGCTAATTTGTAGCCTTGGAGTCCTTCACTGCAGAGCTGGGGAGAGGAAGGGCTGAGCAACTCAGACAAAAAAGGGGGAGATCAGGCACCTGCATTATTGCCTGATATTAAACAGATGTATTTCTGTCCATTTGTGGTAGCAAGTGTTATATCAGCAGGCTCTGTGTCCAAGTGTCTAGGTCACCATATTAAACTCTGAACATAGCCACATTTTGACACAAGCTTCTCATCTCAGAGGTCTCTGTTATCTTAATTGACCCAAGCATCAGAGAGATGTAGAATTGATTAGTTCTGCAGCCAAGGGAAAGACCACAGCAGAGCTCAACCTTTTGTAGTTGCTGGAGAGTCTACAAAACAGAGAGAAATGGTGTGTGCACTGTTAGACACTGAAGAACCCACCGTAAGAAAAAATCCATGGGAACATGAGTTTTCATGAGCTCTGAACCTTACTAAGCTACTGGCTCTTTTGTGGCCTTAAACAATAGTTTTTTAAAGACCAGCATCATTTCATGCACAGGACAGATGATTTTTCAGCCAGGTACCAGTTAGAAAATAAGAGATACTTAACACCTGGCATCAAGGTGAAGTTTCAGGTGTCATAAATAAGCAACGCATAGGAAAGATCAGGCTGTGACAACCGGGGATATGAACAGAACAAGACACAGCCCAGGACAGCAGAAAGCAAAAGGCTGTCAGCACGGTCCTCCTGAGACGGAATCGTCTCATTTCTAGGGTGAACTTGCAAACTTGGCAGGTACTTGTGTTGCAAAACACATGGATGTGGTTTAAAAGTCTGATGTTCCCCCTCCCAAACTACTCTTCCACTGTACCTAGGCGAAGGGAGAGCAAGAGGCAGTGAGGGACTTGCTTTGCTTTAGTTTGTGGCACAAGATGCTAGAAGCAAAAAAAGTCTTTCTTTGCAGTGTTCTTTACTGCTCACTGTAGGAACTTTGGCTCAGCGTCGGGAATCATCTAGAAGCTGCAGTTTTCTGCACAGCATTCTTGTTGACATTTCCAGCAGTACTGGCCTCATTTCTTCCACAGCAAAATACAATCTTATGCTGCCAGCCTGATGTCATCTCTGTTGACATCTGGAGTTAACAGCCTGTAGAGCACGTACTGAGGCTCTCCTTAGCTGCCTGAAGCCTTTACTTCTGCTCAGGGCCTCCTCTCCAGCTTGTGTGCACCCCATCACCTGCCAGTATCTGCTTGCCTTGTGTGCAGGGCAAAGTCCCTTCCAGTCCTCCTGCTGTAGTCATCCCACCTCTAGCAGGTTCCCTTCCTTCAGGGCTAACAGACTTCAGTGTAAACCACCAGGCCTTCAGCTACCAAGCTTAGTGAGTGGTTGGGAATCAGTCTGTCCTAGTGCCCCTTATTCAGGTGTTTCCACTGGGACAGTTTCTGAGCTACTGGAACTGTACATTTGTGGAGCAGAAGGCTGGATGAGATGACCTCCAGAGGTCCCATCCAACCCATGTGTTTCTACCAGTCTGAAAACCTCAGGATATGCTGACTGCCATCAAAACTCCATTTCAGACATGACAGCAAACAATTCCACTGGATTTATTTTATACGGTATTTCCAGTCTGGCAAAAACTCTCACACAGACAGATATACCAGCGAGGAACGTTCTGCTGGTTGGCTCCTGGTATATTTATAGCTGCACCTTCATAAAGAAGCTGCTGCTCTCTCAGTAGGCCTGAAAATAGCACCATCTATACACTGAGCAGTTCTGCAACGCAGAACTAAATTTCTTAGGCCAAGACAGAAGTCTTGTCTCAAAGATTCATCTTGTAAAGAAAGAAAATCCAGCTTGCTTCTTGATTTTTTTTTCCCAAGACTTCATAAATATGAATTTTTACATAACATCTCAGTATTGGGTGCTGTTATCCACAGACTTAAGACAATCCAGAGGCCTTAGGAAAAGTTTTATTTCGAAGTTCTTAAAAAACAGAAGCTGTAAGAATGAACAGTTCTGCTACCAGAAAGCAATTCTCAGAGTCATTTCTAATAATTACAGGATCATCAAACTCTGTTACCTGCAAGATTGTCTTCTAAGAAATGCATCACTGGACAGGTATTTAATACATTACCACTTACTGGTACTCTAAGAGTCAACCAGTAAGATGCAGCCTTGCACCCTTGTTTGAAAAGTATGGATGCTTGTGACAGCGTACTGGAACTTCTGCCGTGGTGCAAACTCCTGTCAGAAGAACAACATCATCAGCTGAACGCTTGGTTTTGAGTCCTCTCATCTACACTTAGGATTAGTTGCCATTTCAGACAGCAGTATAAACTCTTAGTGTGAACAAAAGCTGACACAGAAACATAGAAATGTCTGGGTTGGAAGGGACCTCTGGAGTCCCCAAAGGGGACACTTGCATTACTCAAGTTTATTCTGGCTCCAAGTGCAAGTTCCAGTGGAATAGAATTTTATTTTGCCATTTTTGCTTATGCTGAGTGCGTTGGCACAGCCATAGCAATGGCTAAAATGGGTTCAGTCATAATGTAAATCAAGTTACAGAAAAGGATTGCTTTGAAATACCAGCAGCAGACTGCTCAGTCCTAAGAGATGTGTGCCCCCCTGCGCTTTTCCAGCTTTTTTCCTCTTTTTTTTTTTTCTAACAGATTTCCATAACCCATTACCTTCTGAAGTTTGTGTGTGGAAGTGTGGAAGGAAGAATAAGGGAAATTTCTTCCTTCTCCCTAGCTCCTAAAAGAACTCCACTGAACAAGTCATATTATTTGGAAATGTAAACAATTTGAAGAACTGGATCTTTAACCCAAGAGTAAATAAATATCTGGAGCTTCCCAAACCCTACCAAAAAAAATCCTGAAAACATTCTCAAGGCAACAAGACCTACTGCAGGAGTTCACGTGGCCCATCTTCCTATAGTTCAAAGGAAAAGAGGAAGGACTGTCAAAGGCAAGTACTCTTTTTTTCTTTTTTTTTTTTTTTTAATCAAATTGAGATGCAAGTTTTTTCAGGTGATTATGAAAACATGCAAGTGATTCAGATAAAATACCTTGAAGTCAAAACAGCTTAAAAGAATCTCTCTGCAAAAAACCAACATAGATGTTTTCAGGGAAACAAAGACTGCTCAAAAAAAAAAAAAAAGGCAAGAAAAAAGCAGAACAAAACTAACAAACTTTGGTACGATGAAATGCAGAACTAAATAATCAAAACCCTCTTAACTCTGTCCTAATTGGAAAAACAAAACAAAAGGTAACTCAAAGATCTAAGTGTTAAAAACACAGCTGAGTTGGCTCACTACCAGAGTGAATCCTAATCCATGTTCTGTGTATTTCCAGAAACCTGTTTGTATTTTCCTTCTAGAAGCCAAATGACTTATTTTTGCTCTTGAATCCATCTGATTATCACTGTTACTTGAGAACAGAACATATGGGGAAACAGCATCTCAAAAGAAACCTGGAACACATCAACTATGTCTTCTCTCCACCACATTTCCTCCCATCAGTGATAGCATATTGAAAACCTGACAAACTCTCCAAATCTTTGGGCTGCAAGCAGCTACATCAGCTGATTCCTGGATTAGCTCCTTTAGGCTGTACTGGAGAAAGGGGCAGAGAAGTAAAGCAAATAGAAGATGGGAAGTTGAAAAATTCTGTAGATTTGGTAGCAGAGGAACAAACTGGGTTTATGATTACACTGCCTCAGAAATTAATCATAACCTCACTGAAGTAGGTTCTGGAATTCTTTTGTACAATTACCATGCGACTGCCAGCATTCCTCACATACTAAAAAAGTCCAAGCTGGTTTTCTAAATTTGCAGTTTCCTGAGAGTGAGAGCAGACTTCAAGAGCCACAAATTCCAGTTAAAAAAGTTTGGTACAATCCCAACCACGGTGTTAGTTTCAAACAAACGGCTGATTTATTGGCTTTGTTATTCAACTTCCTTCAAATTAAGATGTCAATTTGTTAAAACCTGCTGCATTTGCAAGGTACAGTTGGAACAGTACAGTTAAACCTTGTCTAGAGGGAGGGTGCGCAGCCAGGGGCATCACGTGTTTCATCGGCTTAGGAGACAACTTTTTATTCCAATATACCACCTATCTCCCCGAAAACGGGTGGATAATTCTGGCTGTTGGAGGGAATACGGCTGCATCACTCCTAACCAGAAATTACAGACCCAAGCAGCGGACTTCAGAGAGCAGGCGATGAACAACAGCGGGTCCGAAGCGCACCCATGGCCAGCCGTGCGCCGACGACGGGAGGAAAAGCCCTAGCGCTATCCCGCACCGGGACGCGCCAGAGCCAGGTTCAACCGCACGCAGCCGCTCCCCGACTTCCAGCCCCAAGGTCACCCCGCAAGCTGCTCCCGCCCTCAGCAGGCCCGGGGTGTCAGCGAGCCGAGGCGTGTGCCGCTCACGGAGAAGAGAGCGGCCCGACCCACACGGCCCCAGCGAGCCACGCTGCGGCCTAGGCCCGGCTCAGCCACCCCAGAAAGGACGGGCACCCCGCCGGACGAGAGGAAGCTCCGCCCCATGCCCGCCGAAGCCCAGCCGGGGCGGGGCGGAGGCCCCGTCCTGCACCACAGGGAACCGCGGGCGCACCACACCGCCCCCACCCGCCGGGCGGTCACTCGTAAGCGGCACGTGGTCCTTTACGTCTCTCGCGCTTGACGTCACCGCGCTCCGCAAGGCCTCTCGGACCAATCGGTGGTGCGCTTAGTGAAGGGGTGCCGCGCGAGGCCGCACGCTCCAGTCAGCGCGAGGCTTACACCACGTCCGCGCGCCGCCGCCCCGCCCTCCCCGGCGCGGCGCACGGAGGGAGGGAGAAGGGCCCGCTGGAAGTTAAGATGGCGGCGCGTGTGTGAGAGCGGTGCGGGCTGAGCCACCTCCCGGCGCCGTTGCGGCGGCCTCTTTCATCCTCGCGTTCCGCGCCGCGGCGGGTGAGCCGAGGACTCCGCCGGCGGCCGCGAGCGGACCCAAGGGAGGGACGGAGGCCGAGCGCC
>JANHGN010025034.1:22598-33933 GCA_024605025.1 Megaceryle maxima | reverse complement strand
AGGGAGGAATAATATGAAAACACTCATATTAATGTCTATAATGTCTACAGACATGTTTTTCATGGAAGTAAATATCTAGTAATCATATTCTTAATTATACTTTATATTTTCCTCAGTAACTACTGTTAAATAATCTATTTAAATACAATTTTGTGAATTTTAAGCTTTCCTTTTAGTTGTATCAGCTGTCTCACCTATTTCTGTCCATGTATTATATATAGTTTTTGTTCAAAGTTTTAATCTTAAAGGAGGCTTCAGAGAAAGTTTTGTGCAATTCAGTGTTTTGTTAGTCTAGTATACCATCTCGCATCTGTCAGTTCTATTTCCTAACATCCAATATGGTTTATAATGTGTGGTCTTTCTGTGTTCCCTATCTGTACTTGACAAGAACTTTCATTTAGTAAAGGAGTGTAACCTGAATAAAACAGATACAATTTTGTTGCTGAGTGCCACTTCAGTAGTGGAAGGCTATGTATAACAAACGGAAGAAGCAGGTCAATGCAATTGCTAATGCATGCTTACCGTAGACTGATTAGAGAGTTTTATCATCAAAATATTGAAAATAAAGGGAATAATTCTTACATAGAAATAGAATACTTCATATCATCTCTGCATTACCCATAAAAATCATTTACTGATAAGTCAGAGAAATATATTTAAATTATAACTTTTATTTGTCTGTTTCTGTGGTTCTCAATTTGTGAGGTTTCTAGAATAGCCTGTCTGTAAATGTAGATGAAAGAAGTTTTGCTTATCGCAGTGTAAATTCAGGCTACTTTTTGCTCATTGTTTAGCAAATGAACATGAAAACCAGAAAGAAAACTTTTGCTTGGCAAAAGGTCTTGTTAAGTCTGAGAAGTACTAGTTTTGAGATCATGGATCAACCACTAGGATCTACTGGTGTTTTTAGTTTTTAATTACAATGTCATGTGTGACACAGTTGCCTACAGGTTAGGTGCTGTAATACTAATAGTTTTACCATTGACATTGTAAATCAAAGCCAGGGTTTATCTGCTATGTCTTCTGTACTGAAAAGAAGATACCTCAACCTAGAACCCACGCATATGCAATGGGTGATCTGGGGCTTTCCACTGCTAGACACAAGCTACTTTTGGAAGGGCAGGATTTCCTATGAACCTGATGCTTAATATGTAGCTATGGAAGAGCTTAAATATATTTAATGTTAGGTCAATTTATATATAACAAATTAAATCTCATCAGAATAAAATATCAGCTGTTTGTTGTTACAAATTATCTGCTTTGGTTATATTACACTTTAATGATTTCATGATTACTCTGATAGCTGCTTTCCTTCAATTTTGTCTCATTAATGTCAATGTAATCTGCTCATCTCATTTGTCATTTGATTTTCACAAACTTTAGGCTTTTTTGTCCCTTTTCTTTCATAATTCCCAAATCTTTCACATCTGCATAATAGCATATCCGCATCATATCTTCAGAATCAGTTTTAATGTTTTGAAGTGTTATGGTTTTCTTAATTGTATTAATGCCCATTAGAACTTTTACATTTCACTTAACAGTGAAGTATTAAACAACTTTGCAATAAGTCCTGAGATTCATATCCTTTTATCATTTTAATGGTTATGTCATGCAGCTAATTCTTAAATACTTCCTCTTCTGTATCATAGTTAATGATTTTATGTTTCCAGTCTAGTTTCAGACAAGATAATTATTCTTTCTGAGTTGTGTTCATAAAGATTTTAGCTTACGTAATTGAGGGCTATAAATTGAGTGTTTGTGTAGGTCTGTCTGTATTATCACATATATAAATGTTAATTTCATAAACTACAAAAACTTTCTGTTCATTTGTGCTTAAGCAAGGGATATAAGACATGATTGCTTGCACCTAGAAATCATTTCACCTTTATCCAATGGAAGAAATTACCAAATAGTTACCAAATTTGTAAAATATACTATATTCTCAGTTCAGTTCTGGGTCATGAAAATCATATACATAAGAGCAGAATCATGAATTGTCTATCAAAAAGGCTACACAAAATGTAGTAGATATTATGGACTCATAGAATGGTTTGAGTTGAAAGGGACCTTAAAGGTCATGTAGTTCCAACCCTCCTGCCTCGGGCAGAGACATTTTCCACTGGATGAGATTGCTCAAATCCCCATTCAGCCTGGCCTTGAACACTTCCAGGGAAGAGACACCCACAACTTCTCTGGGCAACCTGTTACAGTGTCTCACCACCCTCACAGTAAAGAATTTGTTTCTTTAATCTAAATCTACACTATTTCAGTTTGAAACCTTTACTCCTATTAGTACTATACTACCTGATTAGTCCCTCTCCATCTTTTCTGTAGGCCCCTTGAAGTACTGGAAGGCTGCTGCAATGTCTCCCCAGAACCTTCTCTTTCTTCCCTGTCTGTCTTCCCCATCTTCTTCCCCTTCCCTCCTCCTCAACCCTAAATCTCTCATCGTGTCCTCACAACAGAGTTGCTTCAGCCCCTTGATCATATTTGTGACCCTCCTCTGGGCCTGCTTGAACAACTTTTTATGCTGGGTACCCCATAGTCGAATGTAGTACACCAGGGGGTGTCTCACAAGAGCAGAGTAGATGGGGACGATCACCTCCCTCGACCTACTAACTTTGCTTAATACAGCCCAGGATGCAATTGGCTTCTGGGCTGCAAGTGCACATTGCTGGTTCATATTCAATTTTTCATACCCAAATACCCACAAGTCCTTCTCTGCAGGGTTCCTGTCAATCCACTTATCACCCAGCCTGTATTTGTGCTTGGGATTGCCCCAACCCATGTATAAGATCTTGCACCTGGCCTTGTTGAACTTCATGAGGTTGGCATTGGACCACCTGTCAAACCTGTCAAGGATGATATCCCTTCCCTCCTGTGTGTCAACTGCAACACACCTTGGTGTCATCAGCAAACTTGCCAAGGATGCACTTGATCCTGCTGTCCATGTCACCAGCAAAGATGTTAGTGTCGGTCCCAATATGTACCCCTGAGGAACACACCAACCCCTAAGAAACACCCAGTATAACAAGATTCAGTCTGAATCATTATTCTCTTTTATGATTCTCATTCTTTTATTTGATGAACAGTGTATACGTAACTTAAAATCGAAGGATCTGGGGTTTTGATTTAATTTTCTATTTAGTTTCCTTATGTTTAGACATTATTCTTCAGTTCAACAAAGGTGAGACAGGGAGACTCTGTAAAAGCAGAGTAACAAATTACTGTTCACGCCTGCTGTTCTCATTGCTCAAAGTGTAGGAACCAAGTATTTATAACCCTACCAGGAAAACCTCAACATATTAGTTTCTATTCAGACATCTAATGAAAATTATTACTTATAATAGTTAATTATAATACATAATTACTTATGGAAGTTAATAGAAAGTCTTTCGGATAAGCCTCTGTTTTTAATAGCTTCATCTGCTGATGCACTTTAGGATGCTTTGACTAGTAAAAAAGCTACAGCTAGAATTGCACTTCTAAAAAGATATTATTCTTATGCCCCTTTAAGCTGCAACAGTTGACACAATTTTGTTGGTGAATTGGAGGTCTGTATTTCTATGGGCTTTCATCTGCTTTTGGAAAGTAAAATTCCTGATCTGCTAAAGGAATGTCAGTTCCCACCAAATACGCATTTGCTAGGAGAACTTGGCAAGACTTGCTGATTTAATCACGCTGTGATTATTAAGAACCCACTAAGGTCTTGGCACGTGAAACAGGGAAACCAACTATGTACTCTGGGTACCAAAAGCCTTCTCAGTTAAGTCTGCTTTGGTTTGGTTTCTTCCTGCATCCCTACTGAAGTGTCCACCTACAGTCTTTTTTGCATTTTCTATTCAAGTTACACAATTCCTTATTTCTTCTGTTTCTTGTTTATCAAAGCAGAATCAACTGGTGAAATCATCCTCAGGTCCTTACTGCTCCAAAATGGAGCCTGAGGGGTGTGAGGAGAAGTATCAATTTGGATTCTCACAAGCTTAGCAGATGAAGGGAACAGTTTGTGTTGTGTAGACCTAGACAGAATTTGCATTTTAACACGTCAGGTAATAAAAACATGTATTTCTGCATTGCATCTTGCAATGCATTTTCAGTGTTGAATTATTACTGGCTTGATTGATAGGTGATTCACTATGTTTCCCAAGAAAGTTTGATTGACGAGTAACTGAAAGACAATTTCAGTTAGTGAGAGTTGCAAATAACAACTGGAACTTAAAGCAGGAGTTGAAAAGTTTGTACAGGGAAGAAAAAACATAATGTACAGAGGGAAGAATATTCAGAATACAATACAGTTGAAGGGAAAGCAACGGTAAAAAGGTGTCAGTTGTAAAGATCTGAGAAAGGCTGTTTGATAAAATCTTAGTCATGACAGTGTGTTCTTTAGATATTCCCAGCAAAGTGTGAAAATAGTTTTGGATAGGTCTGGGAAAAAAAAAAAAGAAGAAAACTTATAACATAATACAGGTACTACTTCTGGTGGTGCTATCACTGAGTCTCTCAGCCTGCATTATGATTGCTGAAAAGAATTGGGACAGTGGTGGGAAAGCAACCCTCTTTTTTTCATTTTACCTAGTTATTTAATCCAACTGTAAAATGTTTATAAAAGATGGAAATATGAAGATCTCAGATATTATTAAAATGAAAAGAGGCTGGTAAGATTGTAAATAAGAATTCAAAATTATAGCCACACTGTAGGTTTTCTTCTATATTTCTACACTAAATGTACCATCCCTATACATTTACTGTGTACAATATATTTATATGTAAATATATACTTTAATGTAAATTATATTTGTGTGTTTCTCCACTACACAGGAAATTCTCATTTGCTAAACATATACTGAAGTATATTAGGGTTCATAATGTCTTCTTTTCTGCTGCTTTGGTTTATTCCAGAGTTCAGGTTCATTGGGGTTGTTTAGTCTGGAGAAGAGGAGACCGAGAGGAGACCTTATTGCTCTCTACAACTACCTAAAAGGAGGTTGTAGCGAGGCTGATGTTGGTCTCTTCTCCCAAGTTACTAATGATAAAATGAGAGGAAATGGCCTCAAGTTGCATCGAGGGGGGTTGGATTAGATATTAGGAAGAAATTGTTCACTGAGAGAGTGGTGAGGCACTGGAACAGGCTGCCCAGGGAGGTGGTGGAGTCACCATCCCCAGAGGTGTTTAAAAAATGAGTAAATGTAGCACTTGAGGCTATGGTCTAATGGATGGATAGATGTTAGGAGAAAGGTTGGACTCTATGATCCTGGAGTTCCTATCCAACCCTAATGATTCTGTGATTATTATAATTTAAGGTATTTATCACAGGATGCCTGTACTGAGAGTTTAGTTTCTCTGGAGGGTTCGTATTTTGTTGTTGGACAGTAACACTTCCAGGGGATAGTTCATCCCAACTCAGATCTGATTTACCATGTCAAGGTGCTTATCTTTTGCTACGATAATAGAGAAAGCTTTAGATAAGTAGGCTGCCAATCTGAGAACTCATTTAAATGATGGAATTGCCAAGTTAGATGTGAGTACAGCTGGTATGTGTGTATGCGTGGTTCCAGGGTGTTTTTTATTTGTTCGTGGAGTTGTGGGTGACAGTGTTTCCCCCAGGAGACACACTGAAAATGTCTGGGTAATAATGGGGTTCCCTGCTTATTGTCTATTGTATGTATTGTTTAGTATATTTACACTACTTATTGATTAGCACAAATCAGGAGAATAGCTTTGCACTAACAAACAGGAAAACTTATATCCTTCACCTCTTAAATTCCCCTGAGAACTAAGCTTGACTCTTACGTATTGATGGGAATGCAGCTAACTCTGCAACACAAAGCAACACAAAATCCAGTAGTAATTGACATAGTTTAAACTGGATAGTTGGTGATTAGTATTATTTATTTATAAATTGTAAATTTGCCTTTTAATTATGTATGCTGAGAAAACTGAATAATATTACAAGTAGGTAAAGGAAATGAACACTGAATAGAGTTACCAGCTTTTAATTATGCAAATGAGCACCACTGCAGAAGAATTATTTAGTAATCTTTTTGTGCTTAGAATTGCAAATCTATCTCCGCAATTGTGTTTAGAACAAATGAAACTGGATTTGTGTAACCTCTTTTAGGTAGATCTTTGCAGTTAATGAGATTGAGCAGAAGTATCAGTAATCTTAAGAGACTGCATGTAATGTGCAGCAGGTCAGGGTAGTGCAAATGAAATATTACTGCTAATATTCTTCTTGTAGGGGATCCTTTCATATGGTATTACATTACTGAAGAAACAACAATTGCCTATTTTTCCTGATTTGTTTATATTATATTTCTATTACATGTTTTATTAACTTTTTATAGCTGTATGATTTTATATTGTCTTTGTGCTGTGGAGCCCAGTTGGATATCTAAGCTATGGCTAGTCCCAAATTGTATATTTTCGCATAGTCTCTTCCATTCTTGCAATACCCTAGATGACTTCCCTTGGGTGCTGCTTTTATTCCGTTGTGGTGGTGTGGTGGGTTTTTTTTTGTTTGTTTGTTTGTTTTTTACCCCTCCCCCAGTCTTCTTCAGCCTGATGCTGCTCTTACTGGCAGAATATTTAGCTCTCTGGCTCTGAGTCAATGATTAAAAAGCACTGAAAGAGCTGACTAATTTATAGTCTCTTCACATTACCCAAAAAATGTATCCGAGCTTCAGTAATGCTGGTAGGCAGTAGGAAATATATTTTTAAAATCAATGTGAAAAAAGGAATTAAGAGACCTGGAAAATAGTATTACGACATGATAAAGTGCATTTAGGAGATTGTGCACTAAACAGTGAAAATCCATTTCCTAACCAGGGAAAGAGCTAGGGGTTAGGTGAGAGTGTGTTGTCTGTCACTGTCCAGATTGGATGAGCTTTCGTTTTCTGAGGGAGAAAGAATTTTGGCTTTCAAAATATAAGTCAAAGTATGCTATATGAGAAAAGGTAAAAAAAGTCAAACTATGCTATAAACAAAACACTACACAGGGGCCTAACACTGAACAACAGGCATATATACATGAGTAATGGGGATAATCTGCCAGCTACCCACACTCAGAAATATTCTTACTTTTCAGTGGACTATCTATGCTCCACAATAAGGGCTGATATGTGACATTGCATAACTTTGTATAGTATTAACATTTCCTTTTGTAAACTTTTTCTTTGTTTCTTTTCATTTTTTCTTTTCCTTTTTTCTCTTCATCTCTTTCCCTCTCTCCCCTCCCTCCCCCCTCTTTTCTTTATATTTCTTCTTGTGTGGGACTGGGACTGTGGCATGGAAATACTGTATGGAGAAAATAAAAGGTATATTTTTAGAGGTGGGAAACCTGAAATGTGGAATGTGACCAGAACTGACTCTTGCCCTTGGGCACTTTGGATAAGGTCTTCCCAAATTTAGAAACATTGCTTCTAAAAGGCATGGTTGGTTTCCTAGAATGTCATTAAAATATCATCCTTTGATGTCTTTTGGTTTTGCATTGTTTTTTTTGGTAATGCCACTTTGTGAATGGTGACAGAAAGCACTGTATGACAGGCCAGCCTCAGCAGGGGTGGTTGGACTAGATGACCTCTAGAGGTCCCTTCCAACCGAGACATTTCTATGATTATAAGGTTTTATTTTTATCTTAAGCATCCAATAAGTTTATTTACTTAAGTAAATAAATTAACCTAGATATTAAAAAAGATTCTAAAAGCATATCTGGTACTATTTTTTTTCTTGTGATTTCTTTTTTCTTGTAATTTCAATCTAGTGGCTGGCCCAGGTCTAAACCTTGACAATAATGTTATGGATAAACAAGGATTCCAAAATTAATACTCCCTTAAATTTTAAGGAATTGAATGTCATTTCCTATGGAGTTCAAATGTAAAACTTAGCTGATACTTAATTTATGTTGATTATGGAGATGAAATTTTAGTTATCAAATTTTAAATGCTGGTGGGAGAACAAGTAGTTGAAAGAGATACATTTTTTTGGACAAATAAAGATTTCAAGAAACTAACAATTCTGATATGCAAACAGATCTTTGGAAGAAGAATTTGTTGTAAAAATTATGTGGAAGTCTGCATCCAACATACACTACTACTGAAACACAACAATGAAACCAAATACTTGTGATTCACCAGATGAAGTCTCATAATGGTGTTGAACAGTGTGTGCTCTTTGCTCTGAATGGGGAAGTTTTGGTGTGAAAATGTTCTAACTTTCAAAACTTTTAGAAAGATTTGTACTTCTTAGGTACTTTGTTTATTTTTTTAGTTAAATATTCTACTCCATACAAGATCATAAGATGGATTTCATTCTTATGTCAGTTGTTTATGAGCACTGCTTGTTTGATAAACATGAACAAGACAGTGCAAATTACCAGAATGTTTATACAAATAGGAAAAAAAAAACCAAAGAAGCATTTATTTGGATTGGATTGCAGGTTCTTCTCAGGTCATTGAGGCGTTCAGTTGGTCTGGAGAACAGTAAGATTTTCTACATTATGTTTACTATATTAATAAATAATATTTTTCTTGTTCAGAATACTGTTTTGATCTTGTTTCCCTGTCCTTTATTTCCTTTTTCTCCCCTATATATAAAATAAAACTTTTTAGCATTCTCCTGTAATTATTATGCTTTTCCAAGCTGATATATTTAGTTATATGTTTAAGTATGTTTACTGTTGCTAATAGATTTATTTCACTATTATCAAAGCAGTCTGAAAGTATTGCAATCTTCATTCCTACACAAATCAAAAGTTTAAATGAAGAGACATCATGATGTCTTCACTGAACTCTGGAAGTTTTGTAGGGATCAGCTTCATTTTACAGTTGGCCTATGATAATTTGAAAAAACAGTTTTTGTATTTTAACCTTGGTCTTGCTCTCTTTTTTTGTCTTTCCATCATCTACCATGGCTAATTTAATTCTGCCATATGGGAATTGCTGATATAACTCTGAGGTCTTAGCAACACACTCACCAAAAAAACCTCCTCACTGCAAGCACTTTAAAATTCAGATGTTTCTACTTCGTACATATATAATATAAAACTTGTCTTCATAAGAATTATTAAGCTCTTTAGTGTTTAGGAGAAATTAAAGATAGGGAAACAGACCAAAACATTATTCTGAACTGGAAAGATTTATTGTGATAGCAAACATAATATAGAAATTTTATTGTTGTCCACCATTCACTTGAAATGGTTCTGTTGATATTATTATTAGCATAAAAATAAACATGACCACTCAGTCATTCAGGATACTGTCCATGAACAGGTTCTATTTACTGAACAAGTTCTTTGTAATATGTTACAGGATATTAAAACTGCTTTGTATTTTGTTCACCTTTTGACACTCCCAAAACAAGAAATTTCAAATTTGTGTTTGCCGTTCCCATAAGGGCTTTAAGACCTGTCCTGAATTATTTATACATGCAGCAATCAATGCAATCCAGTAGCCAAAGTCATGCTTGCATGTTCCTCTGCACAGGAAAATTAAGTCTAGTGACTGTAAGAGGAATTTACCATGCTGCTAGCTCTTGCATCCATGAAGATATAAACATACTACTCTCCCAAATACTTATAACTTTTCAGTTTCATTTTTGATTGTCATTATAATTTACTCTCTTAAATTCCAAGAAATTAAATACTCAAGACTGGAAAAAAAAATCATTGTAATATTAGTTCTGCTACATTCGGATTTAAAGAAAAATAAGGGCGTATTTACAGCAGATATTATGAGACTGTACATTGTTCTCTTTTCAAGGCTAGTCAGCAAGTAGCTAACTCTTAGCTTGGTATTTTCTACTCATTATCTTTTTATGTATAGCATAAAGAAATTTATATGGAAAAGGTCTAAAAAAAACCGGTTATTTGCTCTACTGAATTGAAAAAATAATGCTTAGTCATTAGAAAGAAGTTTAGTCTGTAGGTGGATATAATTTGGTTTCTTCTGCTTCATTCACTTCTAGTTGGAGGTGTACTTAATTTGAAGCCTGAGCAACGAGTGATTTTGGTCATTCCTTGCAAATTAGAAAGGCTTTGGGAAAATGAAAAATGTTTCTTCTAAATTTGTGCATTTTATAAGGGATAAGTTAAAATAGGAAAGCAGGATATTTAGTGGTGTTAGTGATCATAGTGTTAGGGAAAAAGGAAGAGTTTCTAGGTGAAAAGGGATAGCTCATCTTTTTTTATGTATAATATAAACCAAAAAATATGTAAATATTTTCCAGTTCATGATGGGCAATACTGAAAGACACTGGGTATGCTGCCTATCAAAGCTGTGGTTGGCTGAAGGTAGGTTAAACAATTTCTGATTGCCTCTCTTAATGTAGGAATTCATAAATTTCTCATCTAAGCAAAAGTGTATGAGTTTCATAATGAAGAAGAGAAATACGTAATTTTTGGAAGGTTCTTAGCTCAAAGTCCAAAACCCAAATGAAAAGTATCAGTGGATAGCATAAACAGAAAACAGTGGAAAAAGACATTTCACACGGGACTTTCAATTACACATAATCCTATCATCACAACTTTTTTGTTTCTGTCAATATGTATATGCATCTTAGCTTTAGGGAATTTTTTTTAAATACAAAAAAAAAAAAAGTAATAACTGCCTCTTATCTAATTCTTTTTACAAAATTACCTTAAATAGCAATCCAAAATTTAACAGCTCTATGCGATTTTAAATAAATGCTAGTTGTTGTTTGGTGAGAAGATTGAAAAAAAAAAAAAATCCCTTTTCTCTGTCAAATATCTATGCCAAAATTTTATTGGTTTATTTGTCAGTATTGTGGAATCTCATGTTAGTTACCAGCTCCAGATAGAAATAAGTGAGCATAATTCCTTGATATAAAAAGTCTAGGTAGCTTGTCTATGTTTTGTTGTGTTTAGCTGGGTTTTTTTTGGGCACATTTTATTTTTTTTGTTTGTATGTTTATTTGGGTTTTTTGTCATTCTTGAAACTACTCTGACTTGTCTTCATATTTCAGTAGGAATGACCTAGACCTCATAATTCAAGCCATCCTGCTCTTTAATTACTGTTTCTTCTGCAATAATTCAAGGTTACAAATAATGCTAACGAGTACAACTTTAAGATCAGAATGTAATATATGGTTCATTAATATCTCCTGGAGGTCTGATGAATTTTTCTTGAATTTCTCTCAACTTCTTTGTCAGAGTAGAGCTTTATTTCATGGTTGTGGATGAGTTACTTGCCACTACTTTATAGCTAGTATATTCCTGTAATTTTTCATAACCCTATTTTATAGTTTTATATTGAACTCTTCATGAGGTATATGAGGAGATTTACATGTGCCATGTAATTTGGAAAAAAAAAAAAAAAATTTC
>JANHGN010025033.1:0-43791 GCA_024605025.1 Megaceryle maxima | reverse complement strand
AAAAGAGTATGATTGTCAACAGAGAAAATAATGGAAATATAAGGGGCTTAGGGTTTTCTGTCTCCCTTTAATTTCAGTGCCTTTAAATCCATCTGAAAGTGCAGAGGACTGCATTTTAATGTTCTGTCAACAAAAATCTGTGTATTTTAAAGCTTGCTGATCTGGGATGAAGTTGAACTGAATAGAAATGGTGATTGCAGGGCTATTGATAGAACATTTTGAAAAAAAAAAAAAGCAGGCAACAAATAGTTTGCCTTGCTAGATCCAGACAGTCATAGTAAAAGCAAAACAAGCCATTTATTGGTTTCTGAGGAGGAAAGGCTATATTGCTTGGAAAAGTCAGGGAGTAGCCTACTGAAAAACTTTTAAGTCAATACAGCAAAGACTTTGTGGTGAAACATTAAATAGAGAAGTTGGCTTCTATGGTGTTTCTCTGAAGCTGAAGGGAGAGTTGGATTGAAGGATGATTGGGATAAGTCAACCTAGCTACAAATGAGCATATAAAAAACTGCTGGATTTCAGGCAATTTTGGGGCAGAGGCTGTGCAGGAGGGCAGCAAGGAGTTCATGGCACAGCACTCCCGCTGATGGGCGTGCTGTAGGCAAAGGCTGAAGCAAAGGCAGCTGCAAACTCATCAGCTGAGTAGCTCACTGTAAGGACACTGAAAGCCAACCTGAGACATGAGTTAAACCCAGCCTGTTACCAAATATGGTATTTCTGAATTTTAAGGTCAGCAACTTTAAAATAAGTTAATCAAACTTACATGCACTGGTTCCTCTATTTACCTGGTAGATTTGAGAACCACAACTGGCATAGACAAAGCTTTTTTTTTTCCCCAGTCCTTCTACCCAAGTATATGAAGGATTACTGGGACAAAAATGTTCAGGTAAGTTTTTCAATACATATGTTAGTTCAAAGAAAAATCATAGACAACCCCATAAGAAATTCACATATTGCCAGTGAGAATCTGAACTCAATAGAAATTCAAAATAAATTCAGAAATCAGAATAATGTCCAATTACTCCCAGCTTCTGAGGTCCTGTTTATGAAAACCTCTGGAGAGAAGAGGAAAGAAAATGGATGGCTGGCTGCCAGCTAAGCCTATTTGTCATGAATATGCCCCATAGCACCTTCTGGAAACCTGTGCTATTTCTAAATATACTCCTGGCCAACAAACTGCTTTAATTCAATATGCTCCACCTTTCCGCTTTACTTGAAAGACTTGAGTTCCCTCTACAAACTGAACATAAAATAGCCACGTTCACACTTTTAAATATGTGGAAGAGTAAAATATGGAACTGAGCGGAAACCTGCCAGTGTACTGATACTGACCAGCCCTTCTTGCATGTGCACTGACTCTCCTCTCTGGCCACCTCCATCTATATTCTGTTTAATGAAACTACCAGCCTCTCACAACTGTTGCTTTTGTACCTGTGGAGTGCCATGGACCCTTCTTCCCACACAGGCACATCAGCGGTTATCTAAGGAGGAACAACATGGAATAAATCTCCTTTTTTTGTTTTTACACTTTTTGTCTTCCCTGAAGGAGAAGTCCTGGGGCTGAGAAGTGGATCTGAGTTTTTCCAGTAGGAATTATCTTCTGCCCTGTGTGTTTCTCCCAGGCTTCAGGGATCAGTAATTTACACCTGAGCAGAGGCCTGTTTCAAGCCTATTTATAAACACACACAAAGAAGAAAATTTAAAGTGCTGTGACCAAACTCTGCCTTGTTTTTTAACCTTGTGTTGAAGTGAGTAGAGTTGCCAAGGTGTAATCAAAAGCAGAATTTGGCTTTGTATAATTTATTTTTTAAACTATTTCCTGCTAACTTCTGCCTTTAAAAAGCAACCAACAACTAACCTTACCCCACAAACCATCAATACAGAACAAGTTGACCACAAATCCCTCAAAACTCAGGTATCTCATCACTTCAGGAAAGATCAGTTTCTAAGCAGCAGATGCAGAAGGGAAGAAGGGGGAAGGTCCTGTTCTCAGCTCTGCATTAATTGGCAGCAACACCAGAAGCTGTACGAAAAAAACCGGCTTCAGATCAGCTATGATACTCTGCTCCCTCAGTTCCTTTCCCCGTGAAAGCTGAATGTTTTTTTCTCTTTGCAATGCTGTAGACAAGGAGACAAATTTCAAACCAAGGTGACTGGCAGCAAGACAGAAAGCCAGTCAGAGACTGTGGGACTAATCCAATGACTCAGCACAACTAAACATAAATTCGTTTTCCTAGTAAAATGAGTTGAAATGAATAAAGGTTCCTGATTTTCAGTCAGCAGGGGCTCTGTGCTTTGTTAAAACTTCCGAGTGACCCCGCATGTTTCTTTCTCTTCCCATGTGATTTATTATCCAAAATATAAAGTTTTGTGTGGCAAAGGTTAGGTGTGTTTTTAACAGGAAAAAAAGCAAAAAAGCTATGGACCCCATTAAGTTCAAGTGGGGACATGATCGTGACATGAAGGATTTGGTCTCACACCGATAAGCACCAGGAAATTCCCTGTTGAGCTGTTACTTCCCTTCTGGCCTCATATCTTGACACATTATAATTGCAAGGCCTGAAAGGCATCCCCGGCCCAGTTCTGGGTACAGTAGGGGGATAGAAAGGGCCCCATGGAAGACACTGATCTCCCTTTAGGTGGGGAGGTGGGCCTGGAGCCGTCATGGTGTGCCACGCTTCACTGGCTCTGGCACTGGAGTGAAGGCGGTGGTCAAGCAGCAGACTGGTGTTTGCACCTTCAGCTGGCCACCTCCTTCCCTGCTTTGGAGTTGGTCCCCTTCCCCTGCCACCCCTCTGCGACCAGAGGGGCCCCGACAGCGGCCATGAAAAGGGGTCAGGTTTCCTGCAGGACTCTCACCCCACAGCACCGGGCCCAAGCGCGTTTCCACCGCGCCCGCCGGCCACGAGGCGGGGCGGAGCTTCTCCTGTCGCCCCGCCCCGGACCGGTGCTGTACGCCGGGCCCAGGGAGGCGCCTGCGCAGTGCAGCCGCCGGCGCGAGCGTGGGGCCGGAAGCGGGTCGGGCGGGCGGCGGCTGCCGCCATGAGCTTCCTCATCGACTCCAGCATCATGGTCACCTCCCAGGTAACCGCTGCTGTGCGACGCGGTCCTCCCCGCCATGGCGGGGCGGGGGGAGGTGTTTAGGGAGAGGAGGTGAGGTGGGTCTTGCCGCGGCCTGGCCTACCGGCCGCCCCTCCGGAAGGGACCGTCGGGAGTGCGTGAGGGAGGTGCCTGCGGGCGCGCATGCGCCCCTCCCGGGGCGCGCGGACCCTCGGGGCGGGCTGCGCAGCGGGGTCTGAGGGTCGGGCTCGGCTCGGTGCTGGCTGCGGGACTTGCCCCCCTGCTTGGGCCCCCGCTCCGCCCCGCCTGCGCCTGCTGAGCGGAGGGAATGGCTTCGCGCCTCACTGCGCTCACCACCCGCTGCTCAGCAGCAGAGGTGGAAAAAGCCCTGTCGCGGCAAATCCAGGGGCGCTGGGCTGCTGGCTTGTCCCGTTATGGCTGCCAGGCCTGATCTGTCGCCTAAGCGCCTGCTTGCATGAGGAAATAAGCTGTGTGCATTTTTGGACTGTTCCTTACGTGTCACGGTGACCGTTGCTCTCGTGCAATTGCCAAATCAGAGTGTAATGCATAAAAAGGTTCAGTAAATAAGGTTATAGGGAATGGAGCTTTTTGTGTAATACTGCATCACTTCTATAAATTTAAGTTTTCTTGCTTGGAACAGACAGGGAAATCCATCATGCAATTCCCTATTTAGTAGCTATTTTGCTTCTGATATTCTTCAGGAAGGCTAATGGTAGGCAGGTGGACCAGATGATCATTGTATGTCTCTTCCAACTGAAATAATGTGTTCTCTTCTATCTGTGTCTTTTACCCCTGGCTTGCCCCTGCAGAATTTGCTCGTTTACAGTGTTGGAAGATTTTTCATGATCTGCTTTAAAGAATTGAAGACACCACTATTTTATCTTAAATGCCTCTTCCATTGATCTATCTGTGTGTGATTCAGCACTTCCTTCAGCTTTTTCTTTCTGCTGCCATCAAAGTCATCTTGCAAGTAGTCTTTATTTAACACTGGCTAAATTCACCTAGGAGCCCTTTAAACCTTTTCATGTCATCCAAACTTCTATCATTGCAAAATGGGTTGTGAACTTGAAACTGTCCTGTTGTTTTGTGGGAGGAAGTACTGCCTCCTTCATTAGCCTCTTTTGCTGGTAATTTCTCTTGTCATTGTGTTCTTTGACCTTCCTCTTCTGCTAGGTGCCCTGCTTCCTCAGTAAGCATCTACCTTTTCTTCTTGTCTGCCTCTCTGGCAACTGAGGTAGTCCATCTGTTTGCTTCTGCCAAAAGAGGAAAGTTCTGCTCCCTCTTCACTTCCACTTTGCTTCACAGACCTGCTGTCTTGTGTTCTCTCCACTCTTTGGTTAAGTGAGTTTATCAGATCTCTCTCTGATCCAGTTAAGCTTCTGAGCTGGTGTGAAATTTTTGTTCTGTAATGAGAAGGGATGAGCTGAAGAAAGAACCTTTTCCCCTTTTTAACAGCAGTTGGTTGTCTTATATAGACTTTAATGCAGAGCTCTGCAGTTTTCAGAACTGTTTTCAGGACAGCTTATGGTTATTTCTTAGAAGTATGATGTCGTTCTATTTGATAATGCTTTGGTTTTTGCTCCTATGTTAGGAGCATGTTGCTTTTTCACTGTCTGCGGCTTGAGTGTAGCTTTGTTACTGTTAAACAGAACAAAAACTTTCCCATCATTTGCTTTACATTCCAAGACCTAACTTAACTAATTGCTTGTGATGGCAGCTTTGCATCTTCTCATCAGCTTCAAAACTATCAAGTTAGATACTTAAGTTGCTGTGTGTCAAGCACTCAAGAAGTTTCTGGCTTCAGATGTTATGTTCACCCACTGTGTCTTACAGTGTGAACTGTTGAGATAATGTCTTTCTGTGCTCTTGTACAGCCCTTAACACAAGGGAAGTCTACTCTTCATACATAATTTTCTCTATTATTATACTTGATTATCTCATCATCTCTTTCTTTTGCTTTACTTATTTCTTTTTGAAGAGTTTGTCTCTACCTTTTTCCTCCTTCCCACTGTTAAAGGTGGAATTATGTTAAGTAAATATTACTTGCTTATCATACTTTAACTTGTGACCTGTAGATAGGAAGCTTATGGAACATCTTACCTTTTTCTTTTTGCTTTCAATCATTTCAAAGTCTGAAGTCCTCCTCGAACAAGTTTTGCCTGCTGTTACTGATCACTAGACCTCATTCCTATTTTAGTTTTTAATTCAAGGCAAGTATGTGTGATCTTCCTTGCCCAACATTCCAGGTATTCCTTGTCTGTAAATCATGTTAGTCTGTAACCTTTACTACCGTTGCATCCAGTTACTCCTGATGCACAGTGGAATCATCCACAATGATTCTTGCATTTTTGTTTTTGAAACTTTCCCATCTTTTACAGGGGGACAGAATGGTCTGGCCTTTTATGTGTGCTCTGAGAATAATACCATGCTTTCTGACATATACTGATTTTTCTCTTTGCCTTGGTCAAAGCTATCTTTATAAAAATCTTTAATATCTCCTGAATTCTATTTTTGCTTGACTTCTTTTAAGTCATTACACTAATTTTCAGTCTTCTGAGCAATTGATGGCTTACCCATGAAAGGACTGACAACGTGGTCTCCTTTTACCATCTGAGGATGGGTAATTACAGTTTTGACCACATTGCTTCATTTCTGTTTATGTCATTTAAGGCATCTGCAAGGCAGCTGTGATATTGTTTGTCTCTTTAGGTGTGTGTTGAAGCTTAACTAAATTTCATAAAGTGCTCTTAGAGCCATTGAAATGCCAAACATTATTGGTTTGTCCTGCTTCACCTATCTTTTCTATGTGTCTTTCTGCAACTCCAGATTGTGGTCTGAGGCATTCAACACTGCCTCTTCCTTACTTTAGAGATGTTTTTAACACCTTTCATCCACATTGTGGTAGGTGTAAGCAGATTTAACATAAAGACCTCTCCAGAAAAATCAAATGCGCTTCTAGTCTTTAAGAAACAGCAAATATTTTTATAAAACTTACTCATTCCTAGAAGACGTGTATGTTACGGCCATTTAAATGTTTACCCTGCCTCCACTGCTGTGTTTCCTGTAAAAAATATAAGCTTTTGATTACGAGTGAAACAAGAAACAATAGTGCAAAGGATTCTGTCATGCCAGGAACTGAGAATTCTGAGAACTTGGGCACACAGAACTAGGCTATCTTTACTGGACCCTCTGTAAGGTCGTAGCCTTCTGTGTCTGCTATGCTTGCAGTATTTAAAATACTCTTCTCTCCATGGTACTGTGGGAAGTTTTAATCTTTTGTGGATCTTGGGCACTTTGGCCCAGCACGTCACCTCCCATTTATCTACAGTCAGTAGTTAAGTAACTTTGTATTTTGCAGATTTCTGGATACAAATGTGAAGTGCTTTCATCTCTTCTACAGGTGCTGTTCTTTGGATTTGGGTGGCTGTTCTTCATGCGTAAGCTCTTCAAGGATTATGAGGTGAGAAAGGATCTTTCATTACAAGTCTGTATCTTGAAAATTACTCCAATTATAGAAATATTTTTAAAACTGCATTTTAAATTTTTCTTCACTTTAAGCCCTTTTACCTTAATTTTAATTGTCTCTACAGTTACTTTCTTTTTAATTTCCTCATGTGCTTCTATTTGAAAGACTCCTAGATATCTGAAGAAATGGGTTCTTTTCTGGCCTTTGAAAGTTTTCATGTTTGTTACTGTAAGATCAAAAAAAAAAAAACAACATATGAAGGAGATACAGGGGTAATAGGAAACTGTTTCAGCTTTTGCTTGAGTAGGCCTGCCTTACAAATGTTACAATTACGTGAGACAGAGTCAAATTCAGAGTCTAACTTTAAACTCAATGAGGTGTGTTCATTAGGGCTGAATTGTTTGTGAGGCTTGGATGGGATAAAACTGACGCGTTCTCTTATCCCTAGGGGGTTGTGAGTGAATATAGTCTAGGTCAGAGATGGCTTAAGTGCAAGCCAAATTCACACCCCAAAAGATTTTCTGATGTGGAATTTATTTTTAAATCTAAGGTTAAGACCAAATACCTCTGTTAGCAAGGGGCTATCATTAGTCAAATTAACTTAGAGCATTGCGTGCTTGATGTGCCTTTTGTGTAGGGTATAGAAATGCATCAATAGCTGCCATCAGTGTAATACTGAGCAACAAATACTGAGTTTTCCCTTTGTTTTTTAACAGGCTGTTGGTTTCTTCCTATTTAGATAAAGGGCAAGGTCCCTTGAAGCAAGAGACACAGTTGTGTGACATCATACTTTGTGATTTGTTTTTGTTACCTGAGGGATATCAGGATGCCACTCCAGGAATGGAAATGCCTGATGTCTTTGGCTTGTTTTCTTCATTGCAGGTGCGACAGTATGTGGTCCAGGTGATCTTCTCTGTGACTTTTGCCTTCTCTTGTACCATGTTTGAACTCATCATCTTTGAGATTTTGGGAGTGCTGAACAGCAGGTGAGTCTGGCAGCCCAGTCAAGGACTATCCTGCCTTGCATTCTGCCACATCTTCAGTCCAACTTCTATCTAAATTAATGGATTAGCCTTGGATTGGGGAAGATGTGTGAGAAGATTGTCAACCACTCAGTGAAGGTGTTTGAGCAGCTGCATTTATTTATGGCAGAATATAAGACTAGAAGCCATAAGCTTCTGATTTTCCATGCAATTGCTATTAGTGTGGTCTACGTCCTTAGGGCAAGACTTTAGTCTTTGACTTTCTCCATTTGTGAAGTTAAAAGAAACAATTTCTTTTATGGGAGTATTGTAAAGCTTCAGATCATGCTGAAGAGCACTTTTCAGATGCTGAGGACTATCAAGAACAGTGAATAACATGTGAAGCTAATTGTGGAATGAAAACTACTTCTGTAATAATACAGTATTTGTGAATCAAAGGCATGCCCTCCCTTGACATAGAGCGTGGACTTCCACATAAAGGGAATGTTAAAACCTGTCTACTTCAGAAGTCAGTAGGAAAGAGAAGGTAGAACAGTAACACGTAGAGGCTGGCTGGGTTTCCTATTTATTCTCTCTCATCCTACTAGTATAAGAGAGCGGTTAAAGGAGCTGAAAGGCAAGAAGTACAAAACTGATAAAAGGTAATGTTAGTTCTGACTGTATGTTATTAATCTGTGGAGCTTGCAGACAGAGAGATCACTGAGGAGAATGCTTTTGTAAGCTTCAGTAAAGGGCTGGACATCAAAATAGATAGAAAATGTTTGCCTCAGAATTAGCTAGGAAAAAGTGACAAGGTTCATCATACTTTCTCCTTCCCTGAGGCATAAAGAGGATAAGAGTTAATATTGGAAACAGGGCATGTAATTTTCTAATCGAGCGAAGTGAAAAGTCAGTTCAGCCAAGATGAATCTCATCTGCATTTGACTAACCCCCTTTGGTTAGGGGGATATTGATAATTTTGATATATATGTTTGTTTTTAAATTCTTGCTTTGCAGTGTCTTGCAGATGAGACAACTCACTTTGAATTATGAACATTAAGTATTGTTAATCTTTTCAATTTGAATTGGCCCTTTTTTTGACTCAGACACTTATTACAAAATAATTACTGCCTTTACTTAGTTTTGCTTTACTGTTCAACTAGATGAGTAGTAAATCAAATGTATCATGCTGCAACTGGCATTAATCACTTTAGAAAATACAGTATTCGATAAAATATCCTAGTCTTTTTCTGGATAGTTGTTAATTATGAAGTACACATTCTTGAGCTCTGTATTAAACAAAATAAACCCCCCAAACAACCAACCCCTCCCCAAACAACAAACAAAATCCATAATATTCTATATGCTAGGCAAATATTATCCAGTGCTTGCCATAGTTGAAAAGAATGCATAGATATGTGATTGTCTTTGGCAAACTTGTTTTATTATGATAGTGTACTAATCAGTATTTTGGCTTTATTTTAGCTCTCGATATTTTCACTGGAAGCTGAACCTGTGTGTCATTTTGCTCATCCTCGTCTTCATGGTACCCTTCTACATTGGTTACTTTATTGTGAGCAATATCAGATTATGTGAGTACTTGGTTTATAGTACTGGGGCTGCTAACTTGAGACCATGCATCTAAATGAGATGTGTTGGTCACTGTCCCTGTAGCTCCCTTTATCCTCTGGCTTTCTTCTGGCTAAATATCTTTTCTTTGGAACTTAATGCTTTAGCATGAACTCTTTATTGACCAGTTAGGAAATACTTTACCCAACCCTAACAACTAAAACTTTTCTGTATTTGTTTTGACAAAGTCAAGCATTTTGGAGTAACATTACTAGAATTTGTTCCTTTGAAATGTTAAGCTTGCAACCAAACCCCCGAACCCTTGGCACAGCTGTATTTTTCTACTAAGAGGATAAAAGAAATGAGGCAGAGAAGCTCAATAAATCACTCTTGAGGCAGAAAAGCTTAATAAATTACTTCTGCTTTTTTTTTTTTTTTTTTTACTTAGTACTGTCTGGATGAGGCCTCTTCCATGCACTAATGGACACGTACCCTTGAACTATTGATATTATGGCTCTTTTGTATTAGGTTTAGGCTTGTCATTTGGGAGAATTAACTGTGTAGCTTTTGGCATTAAGATGAAGTTTTTGAGTTTTGTGTTCAGGGTCACACAAGGAAGATGCAGCAAAGTGATCACCAGTTCATAGCGCAGCTCTCATAATACATCCACGGGGAAAAGCTGAAGTGGTGCATTGCTGTATTGGCTCTCGCAGACAGTGGTCTCTCAATTACCTGGTTCTGTAGGAAGCAAAGGAGTGCATACTGCTAGCTGTAGCTCTTCTGGTTGACGCCTGTTTTGGCCACCTGTGCTCAAAGCAGCTTTTGGACCAATATAGCAATTTTGCAAGCTTCAAAAAACCCTCAAGGAAGAACATCTTTAAATTACTGTGGTTTTTTTTTTCCTCGCAGTGCACAGACAGAAACTACTTTTTGCCTGTGTTCTATGGTTGACATTCATGTACTTCTTCTGGAAGTTGGGGGATCCATTTCCTATCCTCAGCCCAAAACACGGTGAGTTTCATATTCCTGGTGATTTCTTCCCTCCTCAAAAATAGGGTTTGTTATCTCAGTTTTATCTTGGAGCTGTTACTATGTTATCTCAGCTCTACAGTTGGAACTGTAGAATGTAATTCTTGCAACTGAGTGTCTGCTCAGGTTTGAAATCTGCAATCTGAAGGTTGTCACTGGATACATCTGCATTATTTGCATTATTCCAGTACCACAGGAAATTTTAGGCAAGTGAATGAGTTAATGAGCAGATGAGTTAAGAACACTGTACTTCATCTCCAAAAAAAGTTGATCACAATTTTTATTCACTTGTTTATTTTCTTACGGAGTCTAAAGCTCATTTATTTAGGAAGAGAATCAGCAACCAATGAGTATTCTTTAGTCAGATTATTGTTTCTTGTGACTGAAATCAGATCAGTTTAGCATGGGTGACTGTCCAGTTGGCAAAACATGGCAGGGTTCCTAAACACCAGAGCTATATAGACAGTAGCCAGTAGCAGGTCTGGCAGTGTGTGCTAGCTCCAGTACAGCTTCATACACCTCGTGAGCCCAGAGGCAATACAGTTTCATGGTACTAGAATGTGAATTGGTAAGTCCTGCTGGACACCGAACTATTTATGTGCAGAATTGACTTGGACATCTCTGCATTGCAGTAATGGAACCAAAAGTATTTGTAGTTTGAAGATACTGGGTACACTTGGCCTAGTTGGGGTTCCACAGAGCTTATTAGCATGTGCTTAACTGTACTGAATCCTTCAGGCACACCTAAGTGTGCTGAAGGATTGTAACATTGTAGAACTAGAATATTCATCACCTGGGTTTCTTGAGTAACTTATGTTGCCCTTATCCCCAGCACTGAAAAACTGTTTGTATATTGATCTCAGCAGGTGCAATTCAGTCAGTTTCACTCAAACTGGTGAATATATCTGTCTGTATAGATAACAGTCCATTTAATCTTTCTGTTCTCTAGGAAGCTACTAATCTGTAAGAGAGAAAAAATGAAGGATGCTGTAGGGTTTACTCTCCTTTTCATCTGTGGTCCTAAAACTTTCCTAAAGAAAAGTGTGTGTCTGTGTTTTGTAATCGTGTCATTTGCCACTGAAATACAACAGCTAGTCTATAGTGCAGATCACTCTGCCCAATGTTTCACTGCTAAGAAATAAGTACGTCTGCTTTGATTTGCAGAAGATGCTTGAGCTGGCAGAATATAATAACCCAATGGGAATTTAGCCATCAGGTTTAGGTCATCCTCTCCAGATTCTGTGAGGCTGTGTACAACTGAAGATTTCCCAAACTGGTAGTGGGATGGGGTTTTTTTTTTTTTAACTTCTGCTTTACAGAATGATCCCTCCACTTAACAGTTGTATAGCTCCTTATCCTGCCAGGTGTAGACATAAGGTCGGATCAAAGTAGCAGCGGTGCTACTGTCCTACACGTACGGACAAGGCTGCTGTAGGTCATTCTCATCTGGTGGTGGCCCAATTCAGACAGGTGGGATCTTGTGGAGGGAGACATGACAGGAGGCCATGCTCAGTGAGCCCTTCACACTGTGGTATGCTACCTGTAGCGTCTTCCTCAGTGTGCTCCACCCTGCTGACCTGCATGTGTGGTGGAGTGCTGCAGTTGTGGAGTTGTGCTCACTAGTGGGGCCCTTTCAAGTACCTGCACTGGCATCCTGTGTCAGGGTGTGCCTTGCCTGGAGATGATGGCAGTGTGCTGCAGCTGGGAAATGCAACCTCAATCAAGGGCTCTGAGTCCAGAGACCTGGTTGGTCTGCATCTTGTTTAATAGACCTGACATTGGGAGCTTGTAGTAGAAGGTTATGCTTTACTCAGTTCTATACAAGTATTCTAATAAAGCTCTTATCTGTATCTGAGTTGATAAAACATTAATTTTCTCTGACCTGATCACAAGAGCAGGGTTGCTGTGAGTATTATGGGGAAGCATTGCTTTAACCAGTGGAACGTCATGTCATTTTGAAGGCACCTCTGTTTTAACTGCAGCTGTCTGACAGTGCGTGGGGCAAAAGGCCAATGTATTGTAGCACATTCTGTAGCTCGTGTAAATCTCTATACAGCTGCACATGACTGGGTGTCTCAGTCTCCCTTTGTGAAGTCTTTTTGCCTTGTTTTCATCATTTATTCCCCTTCTCTGAAGCATGAAATGTGGCTTGGCACTTGGCCATCTCAGCTTTGCAATCATGTAAGCTCCAAATGTGCTGTGTGTGGCAGCTGCTCTGTAACTAGTTCCCTAAAAAATGAGTAATGTTTAGTAGCACATGGCACTGTATCCTGAGAAGGCAGGTTGAGGTCTTGTTTAATGGCTGAGAAGAACAAATACAACTTCAGTGTTTAGTGTTGGTTACAGCATAGGCTTGAGGTTCATGCTGTATTACGTGAATATATGTTTAAGAGTCGAGTTGGTGCTCAGGTGGAATGCCTTGTTGGCGGTCACCTCAACAAAGTGTGTGTCCACAAGATGAATACTGATTAGCTAGGAGCAGCATATGCGTCTGATCTGGAGGGTTCTTTTCTAGTGACAATTGACAGGATGGGGCTTCCTCTCTATGGTTCAGATACTTTTGTCCTCTCTATGGTTCAGATACTGTAGGGCCAGTTTGCCATGACTAACTGGTTTGGTAACGTTTAATTCTGGTTATTGCAGTAGTTGCTTTGTGGAAGAGGCCTTCTTTATAGGGTGTGGCAGATGAACTGTGTTCCTACTTCAGGAAAATACAGTCACTATGGTGTTATTAATTTAGAACCAAAATATCAATTGCTAGTCCTCTCCAGATCTGCCTTAAAAAAAAGTTAGTTTCCCATCCCTGTTTCTAAGCATGGTAATGTGCTTTCTGAGGGAGACTTTCTGCCTTTTTCGTAGTCCCTGTCTATATACTTCATGTTACCTGTGGTCATTGTAGTGGGAAGGCAAGTCAGATTTATTAAGCAATGTGTGTGTTTTGTTATGAAGGCACAAAGTGTGGAGCAGCGTGAAGAGAGCAAGGTTACTAATGCTGTGATTTTCCTTTCTAAGGAATCCTGTCTATAGAACAGCTCATCAGCCGCGTGGGTGTGATTGGGGTGACACTCATGGCTTTGCTGTCAGGATTTGGGGCTGTCAACTGTCCATACACTTACATGTCCTACTTTCTCAGGTAAATGCAGCCCTGTAAAATACTTTGTCTACCTCTTTGAAATTATTATTCTGTTTCTCCTGTGGCATTGATTCAAGGGGCTTTTTCTCAACTTGTTTTCTGAATCCAGCTATTGCCATGTCCTGATGCTAGAACCGTTTCCATTGCTGAAGCATGTTCTCCTTACACAGCCTTCTCTCTTCTTTGTTTCATGTGTGTGTGCTTACTTCCTGAGATATGACAGCAAGTCTGATTGGGTGTCTTTTGTTTTGCAGGAATGTGACAGATGCAGATATTCTGGCTTTGGAGCGACGACTTCTTCAGACTATGGACATGATAGTTAGCAAGAAAAAAAGGTGAGAAGGCATCAGCTGCATAAAATTATTTATTTCAAGGATTTTCAGTCAGTATAATATAAGATGGTTCTTGAAATTACCAAAATCCTGTCAGGGCTATGTGTTCCAGTGAATCAGGTGGCTGAATTGGGTTGAGCTGTGTGGTATTTCATTCTGGCCTGATACACAATTTTTTTTTTCCCCCAGACATCTGCACTAAATAATACTCTTTTATTGTAGTGGCACAGATGAGATTTCCAAGACACAAACTGTAACCTTCTGAGGGCAGTTTGACTAGTCTGTAAGATGGGCACCTTTCTCTCCTGATGTGTAAGTGCCCCTTAAGCCCCTGCAGCTGGCTCTCTTACTGGCAGTTTCAGTACAGAAATTGGTTCATACATACTGAGCACTCCCCTGCTCTGTAGATCTGGTATTTCCTGGTCAGAGCTGAAGCAGGCCAGTGAGCTGGTGTGGACACAGCTATATCCTTGCAAACAGCAAGGTTTACATTAGTTAAGTTTTGCAGATTTGGAAAATATTGCTACATTGAATGTAGTGTAGTCCACAAGCATGCCACCAGAACTCTGCTTTTGTTGGTTTAGTTTGTTCCATGTACACTAAGATAAAAAAACACTTTTGGTAACAATCTAATTTCATTTACAAGGAAAAGAATTTTGTTTGCTGTTAAAAATAACATATTGCGTGCCTTATGAATTGTGCAGAATAAATACAATTACCATAGCCACTATCAAAGGTTTGACTGTCTGACACTGAATTCTCACAGCAGTCCCCCAGACTTTACTTTTGGTGCACTAATGTTTTAATTGAACTTTTTAATGTATGACAGAGGAGCTTTTAGGTAGTCTAACCTTGCTGAATTAGTCACCAGCATGTGTATCTGCTGATCAGTATTAGCAAATGAAAAGTGTAGTTGAAGCATAACTTATTCCTTCCCCTTTGAAAATGTAAAGTGATGAACAAATGTTAACTCAGTAGTTGGGATCATGTGTGAGACAGTAAGTAGTGAGAGAATTTAATTACTCAGGTTTAATTGATTTGACTAGGACCATACTAAAATGTGGGCTTTGGAGTTAAAAGATACTGTCTTGTGCTGCTTCTGGCTCTATGCTCTTTTGCTTTGTACAGTGTGTTTGAACCTCCAGGGAGGGTGATGTTGGGGTAAAAGTAAGGATGTCTGGAACTTAAAACTGACTAACCCTTTCTTGCCTTCTTATGGCCAGGAAGTCTTCTGAATATAGCAACTTTCTAACTATTATGAAGAGCCTTGTAAAGTGTGTTAATTGCATGGGAATTATATGGAAGTTCATGTATTTGCTTTTAAAAAAGAAAAAAAAAATAATGACACCCCCCCCCAACTTTATGTACTCTCAGAAATATGCAAGAAATAGCAGAAGCTAGAGTTTTGTAGATTTTGTTCTCTTTATGCAAGCCACTGCTCCCTGTCAAAGCAAAATGTGACTATTTGCTCCCATAAAGCAGAGCTTAAAAAGTTCAAATCAGTATCAGTTCAAATGCAATCCAAATCATTTGGTAGAACAAGCATGAATAGCAGTACTTTACAGCATAGGGTAAACGCTATAGTTCCATAAATTATCATTTATTCTCTGACCACCTTTTCAGTACTAATGATAATTCAGAACTTAACAATGCATGCAAGGGTTATAAGGCAATAGAACATGAACTTTTTTTTTTTTTTTTGGCTGATCCTAACATTTCTTCTCAAACTGACCCTTTTTCATGCTGGCTTCCTTGTTAATAGGAGATAGTTGTTGAAAGTTGTTTTTCCTGATGCTTTTAGCACAGGAATTATTACTGTATTCTTCCTGAGTGTAATCAAGTAAAGCCTTATGGAAACTCACCTCTAAAGTTGGCAGGTTCTTTATACTTATACTTGCAGGTATGACATAATTGAGCTTAAAGTTTGAAGTGCTGAGATTCTGTGACACCATTGCTTCATTTTTGCTTCATGTTAGTCACATCAGCCTATCTGATGTAGATACAGCAAGATATCTACACAGGCAAAGTGTGTGGTTTTTGCCCGTGCATCCTTTCTGTGAGTTCTTCAGAATTCATGACTACTGTGTGGGAACAGAGATCCCTGTCACCTCTCAAAAGATAAATGTTGTATACTTAGTCTTATGCTTCACCTTGACCTAACTGCATTTTTGCCGCAATGCTGTGGATCGCTTGGGATGGAATGTGTGAATCGGGTACTGGGAAGAAAGTAAGGATTAAAAGTGCAATTGTTGTATTTGGCAGTTATTGGGATGAAATGAATTGTTCTAAGATCTCTGTTATTTGTAGTATATGGCCATATCTGCTTTTATGTGTGCAATGTGGGGGGTGCCCCAGGGGTGTTTCTTTTGCTGGATTTGAAGGAGTGAATTTTTTTTTTTAAACACTGCTGTCAACAACCTTGAAGAGGGCTCAGTGCCAAATGTAGCAATACTGGCTGTAGCTACAGGAAAAGGCCTAAACACTGTCAAATCATGGATTGCCTTGACAGTCCTATGAATAGTTTTCAGTTTAGGAGTGGATAACTGGCTCACAAATTTCAATGGGGAGAAATGTGAGGGAATGAAGCCAGAAGCCAGCACTGCCTGTGGGGATTATGCTGCAGTGCTCATGGGAGTCTGAGGGACAATATGCAGCTGCTACTGTAGTGTTGAAATTGGCTTTAAGAGTCACATTCAGATGCCCTGAAGCGTCCAGTGGTTCAGTCCAATAGTGGATTTATGTGTTTCTGCTTCATAACAGCTTGTCATGCAGCCCAGTAGTGAATGACAGCATATCAGAGAGTGCTGCTGCATACCACCCAGTGCTCACAGTTCTGTGGAGGAGGCGGATGTGCAGAGATAATGAAGAGGTGTTGAAGGGGAGAGAGGAGCAAGAGAAGGCTTCTGATTCCTGAACTTGAGATAGCACAGTCATGTGTTTGAGGAAAGTGACTAATCATATGACTGAGAAATCAATTTGAATTTTTATTTTTAATTGGGTTTAAATCCCTTTAAGGATTGAAGCAGGATCTTGGATGGAAGTCTTGGGAAGTGTCTCATTGAATCTCGCTTGATTAGATCTGGGCTCTACTCCAGAGGTAATCAAGATAATGTTATGAAGCAAGATTGGTGCTTAGAGGTGGTGGGGAGGAGTGGGCATCTGTTAGGAGTGAATTTAGTTTAACAGTGTCTTCTAAGGAACTGTTTTTTGGGGGTTTTAGTTTATTTTTGTCTTGAATTTTTTTTTTTTCCTTTTCTTTTTTTTCTTTTTTAAATACTTTATTCCTTAAGATTTGTGTTCTCTGTTCTTTTAGGATAGCAGTGGCTCACAGGACAATGTTCCAGAGAGGAGAGGTGCATAACAAACCCACTGGCTTCTGGGGAATGATAAAAAGTGTTACAACATCTGTTGCAGGCAGTGAAAGTATCCTTTATCTGCATGCTGGCACCTGTCTCAGGAGGTGGCTCCAGCTTTCTTAGGTTTTGAAAGGGAGAGTGCTACTTGGGCTAGTTACAAAGCATTTGTGTTTCAACATGTTTCAGCAGTCTGAACAAAAGCCTTAATGTCTCATGGGAAGTTTGCTCTCTAGCACTGTTCTGCCTGACCTTTTGCTCAGGGGTTGTACACATAGTTTTACTGTGACAGTTGGGAGTTGTGTGCTGCTGCCCTGTCCTATAAATGTGCTGTTGCATCACCATGGTTGAGGTGTACATAAAATCGTGGGATGGATGTGCACACTTACAGGGTTACAGCACTGATGTGGGAGGCAACTTTCTATTCTGATGTATCTGCTGCTCATATGACTGACCTGCATGTATATTTTTCTGGTAAGTTGAAATATGCTCTTTCAGGATGGAGAGCCTGTGATGTACATGATTAAAACAACGGGGTTTACAGGTGCTGGAAAAATTACCTACCCTATGCTTGGCTTTCTGTCGATGTTTCAAAGCTGTCAGAAAACGAAGAGCAGGAAGCAGCTTGTCAACCCAATAAATTCTTATGATATGGGTGATATGACTGGTGCTATATCAGTGTGACAAAAAGGTGGATAGGAACAGGCGAACAGAAGATGTTCCACTCTATGTGAAAGGGGTAGAAGAAATCTATTGGGAATTACAAGGGTCTGTATTTTTCTTACAGTTGCCTACCAACAGTTTCTGCCAGACCACTTAAAGTTTGCCGTTTGCATATTTAAGGCTGAGGACAACTCTTTTCCCACTAGCTGTTAAAATTAGAATTTGGTTATTTGGTAAGACTCATCATAATAATCACTAATTTTTGGAGCAGTTACTCAGCAGTTTTGTTTATGAAGGTGATGCAAGAGTGACATATTATGAGATGACAAGGGACACTGATCAAAGTGGAGCAGCAGTCTTTGAGAGCCCTGGTTCTATTCTGTGATGTGTTCCTCGGGCAGGGGAATATAAAGTTTGTTGCATGACTGCCTAAATACTGTGTACTGCCTGCCTTCTTAAAATGGAGTAGTGTGCAATAGGTGTATCCTTAGGATGTCTTTGGGTGCAGTATGAACAAGGAGCATTAAGACAATCAAAAAACTGAACTGGATCAAAAAAAGTGGTCAAACCATTAGACATGGCCCTTGGGCTGAAGGTAGAGAATGTTTTGTTTTTAATAAGGAATTTGTGATGTATTCAAGCCTTGACTGTGCTGGTTTGCCAGATCTGTCCCTTATCCAGCAAGAAGTAGATGCCCTAGAAGAGCTGAGTCGGCAGCTTTTCCTGGAAACTGCTGACTTGCATGCAACAAAGGTATGTAGTAAAGTCATGGCCCAGAGAGGGGGTGTAGGGAGGCCAGAGTAGTTTGAGAGAGAATGCACGTTACCAGAAATTGAAAGCTGTTCATCAGGTAAATGTTGAAATGTTGTGATACAGTGGAGTGAGGATCTGTTTCTTTAATTTGGGGTCTAGATGTCAGTTTCCTTCCAGATCAGATACATACCATGCTATGCCCCATGTCCATAAAGCCATTCAGAATTAAACATTCTGAGTTCAGAAACACTTGAGTTAAGAGGTGTAGAAGAATGAAGCTATTGTTAGTGCTCCATTACAATTTTGTCTTGTGGGTGATTATGGAAATAATATTTTTTTCTGTGTGTGTTCTGTTCCCTCTCCCTCCTTTTGTATTTCCAGGAGAGAATAGAGTACTCCAAAACTTTCCAGGGAAAATACTTCAATTTTTTGGGTTATTTTTTCTCCATCTATTGTGTCTGGAAGATCTTCATGGTATGTAAATGTTTTAATGGGTTTTATGTGTACATATGCAAATGTTTTCTGAAAGGAACTGGCCTTTGGTTGAAATAAAGCTATGGATCTGTCTTTTTGTAATAGAGCAATTTTCACATGTATGCATTTTACATCTTCTTAGACAATCCAACTACCCCTTGCCCCATTCCTTGGTGATAAAAAGTAAGAGTCGTGCATGGGTTTCGTATGTAACAGTGAAGTATGCTTTTGTTTTCTTGTCTGAATGTAAATCAATTTCTCTCTTGCAGGCAACCATCAATATTGTATTTGACCGTGTAGGGAAGACTGATCCAGTCACAAGAGGAATTGAGATCACCGTAAATTATCTGGGAATCCAGTTTGATGTGAGACTTTATTAATTCTTAGAGTAATTCCTATCTTACCTAAATAAAATCATACTGATGACAAGGAGAGAGTGATAGAGCCCTCAGAATGTGTCTTTTGACTTCTAACTTACTGAGGAGGAAGGGAAAATGCACCATGGACTTGACTTTCACACTGTTTTTTTTTTTGCTGGCATGGTATTGTCTTGGCAGAGAGCCAGTGATTGGTTTATTTGTTTTGTGCAAACTTGCTTAAATTGATACATTTCACTACAGAGTAATGAGGTTTGCTCATTTGATTTTCTTGTGTGATTGGAGTAGACAATTGCTAATATATTTGTGAAAATACCTTTTATATGAACCTGTCTACAATGGATAATTGTACAATTAGAAATACAAAGACCCTGAAGAATTGGTAGCTATATACAGTGTGGTGTAAAGAGGGTTAGTGTTAGAGATTTAACTGTATTCTTCTTCTTGATACAGGTGAAATTCTGGTCTCAGCACATTTCCTTTATTCTTGTTGGAATAATCATTGTTACCTCTATCAGAGGATTGTTAATCACTCTTACAAAGGTAAGAGCCAGAACTCTTACACAGCTTTGGATCATGAAAGCTGTTATCAGATCTTTAACTTTAGATGGGACAAATATTGTATAAACTTTCAATACCTGTTTACATTTTAAATATCTGAATATAGATACTTCCAGAGAGAGGGAGGTAGGAAAAATACCTTCTGCAGTATATCTCCCCACTCAGTCTCTACTGGTGTTGCTGTTGGGAGGGGGTGGAGATGTTAAATGAGATGTTAAATGTAACCAAGGGTTCAAAATGCTGCTGTAGACTGGGTTTATTAATAAGATTGATGAAATGGTGATTAAAAGAATTTAGATTGCTTAATTTGAGCTGCTGGTAGGACTGGAAAGGCATTAACTTGAGACATGCGACTCACTGTCTTGATCTTCGGCTTTTTTTGATCTAAGCTTAAACTTCAGTATATATTGTTGTGTGACTTTCACCACGTGGCACCACCAGTTGAGAAGGATTCATGTTTAAGACTTAAGACTGCAGGTTTCTGAAAGTAGGGTACAGGCATCCCTTCAGATAGTATGCTTTTCATTCGTTTTAAAATTAAAAAGTATTGAATGGTACATACTTTTCATGCTGTCCTAAGGCATATCAGACTTACCTAACTGCTTACTTACACTGCTTTGTATTTTTTTTTTCTTCCCTAGTTCTTCTATGCCATTTCCAGCAGCAAGTCCTCCAATGTTATTGTTTTGCTTTTAGCACAGATAATGGTGAGTATGTAGAACCATGGGCATGCCTGTATACATTTATGTGTACATACATAACTGTGTGTGTACATACGCCCATAGTAAAATCTTTGTGATCCATGTTAGCCACATAGCCAATTTTGAAACAGTGACTACTTCTCTCTTTCAATTTACAGGGTATGTACTTTGTGTCATCTGTGCTCCTGATCCGGATGAGCATGCCTCTAGAGTATCGCACTATTATTACAGAAGTCCTGGGAGAGCTCCAGTTCAACTTTTATCATCGTTGGTTTGATGTGATCTTCCTAGTTAGTGCACTGTCCAGTATCCTCTTTCTCTATTTAGCACACAAACAAGCCCCAGAAAAGCATATGACCCTCTGAGCAAGGACTGCAGTCACTCACTGCTCTCTGTCCTTCCAGCTGCACTGCTGTGGACTGCAAAATTTGAAGAGAGCCAGGATTATACGCTGTGTTCCAACAGTGTAACTGGCTTTTTGAACTTCAACACATCATCATCAAGCTCTCTGGCTCATTTTGTTGGGAAAGGGGGTGAATGTATTGAATGTGAGAGAGTTCATTGTCAAGGAGTAAGGGCAGTTCTTGGCACACCAATATCTAGGGGCATTGGAACTTGCATAGTAGGCTGTCTGAGGGAAGACCTCCTGCTGTTAGAAGAGCGTCTCCATAGAAGGCACCAAGGAAATGTGATTTTTTTTTCTTTTGAAAATCAGCTCATAATTGGGATTCGGAGACCAGCAATTCTGGAGTTGAATGTTTGAGCCTGTGGAATTAAATAAGCTTTTGTAAAGCTCATGCAAGCATCATGGTTGTTTTTTGTCAGCCCCAAAGATTTTGCTGGAAGTGAGCTGGAAAGTGGCTAGGATTTGCTACCTGGCAGAAGTGGTGAGAACTTCACTCCCTTTCTCTATGTGGTGTATGTAGCGCATATCACTAGTACCTGCTCTCCTTACGAGTTGGAGATGAGCTTTCTGTTTGCTAAGTCTCAATTTTTTTCTCTCCCTGCATAAAAGGAACTGAGGTTTTGGATTCTTCTTTGCTAGACTTCAGTGTAAAATCAAAAGACCACAGCTAGGCCTTGTTTACCTTATATCCAAGATTTTTTTTTTTTACCTTATGCTGTCAATTTTGTATTGCCCACCACCTGTGTATTCTACAGTTGCCCATTTCCCCTTCTTGATATAATTCAAGGCATGCAAGTAAATTTTACTCATGTGACTTAAACTTCTGGCTTCCCATAGCCACTCTTGTAGGCTTTGTTTTAAAATTGTTCTGGAACATAAATCGTAGGCGGTAAGAGAAGGACCTGGGAGGGGAAGAAATAGTCACTCTAAACAGTTTATTGTTGTTTTCAGTGTACAGCAAGGAGGAAGAGTATACAGCAGCAGTGTTAGAGTCATTAATATCCCATTCAGGACAATGTGGTGTTGACTTGGAGTTGGACAAAGCTGCATGACTGAATTATGTATGCTGTTCTAACTACCATGATCCATGACTGTATGTAGAGGAGAGACATAGTGCTTAAATGTTTTGAGTTGTGAATTATGAAGTTAGGTTAGTGTTTGAAAGAAACTTCTACACTGTTAGCAGGAGAAAGGAGCTTAATGCAGAGTGTACACTGGCTTATGCTGTCTCACAACTATAGCATAGGAGAGTCACCACAGAGACTGAGTTGATGGACTTCAATTAGGGGAAGAACTGCCTCCCCTGGGAGATGGGGAGAAATGAGTTGGTCTTTATTAAGAGCTTATCTTTAAAAGGCTAAGATGCTTATGAATCTGTAAAACGTTTCCACCTTCTGCTGCAGTATACTTTATAATATAGTTATTTAAGTCTTTACAGAAGTGAGTGACTGACTGCCCGCTTTATGAGGCAGAAGGCCAAGGAAGTGCAATTGCAGTGTGTTAAATGAGTAACAAGTTACACTGGAGTGTTTATTTCGGGCAGCTGCATTTGAGCGAGAGATCACAGTTCTTTACAAGTATGGCACTCTAGGAATAGTCAAGTTCTTGGAGGTGTAGTAGCAAAGAATGATTGAAGAAAGAGGATTTGGAAGGTTTCTTTTTTTGTTCTTGGCATAGTTTGTCTCTTCACAACTTTGTGTCATCGTTGTTGTCACTGACTGCTTTTGTAGAGGCAGCTGATTGTGAAGAGGAGAATGAGCTTGCCTGCAGAGGAGTAACAAATACGTTCTGATTATTTTTAGTTTGTAAACATGCTCGATAGTCTGCAGTGTTATGAAGGACTCCTACTTTCATCAGCACTAGTCATGTACTTGTTTGGATGACGGTCAACAAATGTGATTTTTATTGTGGAAGCACTTTTTAGTGAAGTACATTTAGACAGAAATTTGTTTAATAGAGGTTTCCTATTGATTAATTCCCATACCTGCTGAATTTGCACGCAGAAGTGATGCTAACTTCAGGTCTGAAAAATGCAGCTTGGTGACCAAGAAACTTTGGAAAAAAATTCCAGATGGACATTTACAGACATGAGGAATAGGAGACAGTATTAGTCTTACTCTTCCTTGTCTATCCCTTTTGCATGATCAGAAAAGAAGCATTTAAATATTTAAAGCTGACCACACAGACAGTTCAAAATGACTGTTTCAAGAAGAAATACACTCCTGCTTTTCTGACCTCTGTCATGCCTCAGACTTTTTCTACTGGCATGAAGTGAGTAAAATAATTTCATAGAGGCACATTTCCTAGAAAAGGTCATCATAAACTATTAGTTGCTGCTCTTTCTATGAAATTATCTATTTGGGGAAAATAAGGTGAACTATTTAAAAAATGATTTATACTTTCAGAATTGTATTGCCTGTTTGCCATCTTTATTAAGGATTTCCGTATTTGGATTATTGTGTTCCATAAAATATCTTGTATGTGCATCCCTTCTGTGGTGTAATCTTTCATTAAAGATATCCATATTATGTGTGGGGAAAGGAAGAATTGTTTATGATAACCAGACCACAGCTTCTCTTTTAATAACATAGACCAACTTTTAAAAATCCAGGTTCCAGTTAAAAATCCTAGTTCAAGAATACATACTAGCTGAAAAAAGTTATTTTCCTAACTCTTAAATGATCCCTCAACATCTGCTTAATGCTGCATTACTCACCCTTTCCCTTGGTTGAGGCGAGTTTCTCTCTGCTTCTGCCAGATGGCTTTCCATATAAGCAGGAGCTTCCAAAGTGTCAGGGACTGGATCTGCTGTAGAGGCTGTGATGGGAATGTTCTGGCCTTGGAAATATTTGTAAGCATTTTTGCTGCACACCAGTAGTGTTAGTCTGTCACCACTAGCTTGGATTCTTGCCACCACTTTGTCATAGGATTCATTGATCACATTCATCCCATTCACTTCCACCAAAATGTCATTATTTTCTACACCTGCTGTGTCAGCTGGCCCATGCTTTTGTACCTGCAAAGGCAAGTGCAAACTGTGATATCAGCTTAAAACTTGGGAAGGTGCATTAACAACTGATGGGTTGCTAGACTGTTGTGTTAGTGCTTTCCTTACAAGATGGCAAAACGAGCCTGGGGAAGGGGAGATTTGTGGGGCAGAAATTAATTGGGAGAGGCAATAGGCCTGGACATAATAAACATGGAACCTATCAGGTGGAGATTTAAGATGTGTCTTTACTTTCAGTGTAGAAATGTAGCTTGGGAGAATCATGAAGACAGGTGGAAAACTGATTTTCTTAATATTTCCAAGTCCCTGTGCAGTAACTTTATTACATTTCACAAATTCCTTAGTACTGAGTGGAATTCCTCCTCTCAAGAAAGCTAAAGGCACAGACATAATGTAAGCCAGTAGAGCCCTGACTTCTGCCATCTGTGGAATTCAGAAAAGGAGGGTAGAGCAGAGCAAAGGTGTCTCTCTTACATTTAGGATGTTCTGCAGTAGAAAAAAAAAAAAAAAATTAAAATACTGAGTTTAGCGTGTCAGCCTTATGAATAAAAGCAAAGATGATGCAAAATCAGGCTTCCCCTTCCTGCTAGATGTCTCACAGGAATGTTTTCGGATGCTTATTTTTTATCTTGGTCCTATAATGACAGTCTGACTTTAACAATTACAGATCTTTCTGAGAGCACGGGAGAGCTTTGTCTTTTGTAGCTTTTCTTGAATGTATTTGCAGGACAGAAAGGAGAAAGATGTCTAACAGACTACTTATGCTTTTCCTGGATTATTCTACATTAATACCTCACTGATGAACAGTCCAGGCTTGTTTTTGATCATGTTTAAACTGAAGCCAAATCCACTAGGCCCTTTCACCATCTTGCAGATCCTTGGCTTGTGTACCACTTTGTGCTCAGTGTGCAGCTCCACTCTTTCCTCCATTTTAGCTGGAGTTGGATCTTGTGTTTTATAGTAGTATGAGAAGGGAGAAACTTGAGCCTGAAAAAAAGTGACAAATAAAACTTTCACTCCTGTTGTGAAATCTATATTCGACTTTCATGATCAACATGTGTTTTTTGAAACCTTTCTAATAACTCAGACTTGAGCTACAATGAAGAACTCTTTAATTTCTGGCTGAATGGAAAACTACAGTGTTGATCTGTGCAAGAAGGGAATTTTGTTACTCATTTTGCTCATAAATGGTTATGCTGACATGTAGCTCTGAGTTTTCTGCCTTAAGCTTCTAACTTTTCTTGTGTTTAAATTTGGAACTGTTTCAATAGTGCCTAAAAAATCTGGCAGAGGCCAAAAATTTGTGTGTTTAGTGACGTGCTGTTCAAGTGCAGGGAGAGCTGCTGAAAAATGAGTGTATCTTAGACATTTTCTGCAAGTTGAAGAACATCCATCAGAGCAGACTGGCTGTTTCATTGCTGCACATGTCTCTTCATAATGATAAATTAACCAATTCTTAGCAGTTGTTTGCATTTTCTTACCAGTTTATACATGGCATCAGTCTCCTTATCCACTACCAACAGTGTGGTTTTTGCCTCAGACTGCTTAATTTTTCCCACCACACTTTCATGGTCCAGACCATCCACTTGCTCGCCATTGACAGCTACTAAGATATCATTGTCTTTGAGACCTGCCTTGGCTGCTGGACTCCCGGAATCAATATCCTTGATTACATGACCTAAGATAAGAAGGGCAAGAAGATCGATGGGCAGGAATGCGCTTCATAAGTTTTAAAGACATGGAAATGCATTGCAAAGGCTAAGTGTCAGAATTGCACTTCAGGTTGAGACCATTTCCCTGATAGAGCCTGTTTGCAACATGTCTATAGAGAACTTTTGGATGGCCAGTAAGAAGCCAAAGAGATTGAGGTCTGCAAACCCTTGTACAGGAAGAAATTGCACAGCAGATGCCATGGTCTGTGTGTTAACTTGGTTCTTACCACTGGTAGTTTGTTCCATCCGTAGATAAAAGCCATAACCATTTGTTCCTTTCTGTATCTCAATATGTCGTGGTTTGAGGGGAAGCAATCTTAGGCTGGCGTTCTCTTTGCTCAGTACCATCTTCTGGCTTGCATAATAGCGGTCTGTTTCTTCATTTGAAAGTAGAAACATAACATGATTTTCGGACTTCTTTACCTGTGATAGTACACGTACAGTCTCAGATGCATCCCCTTCAACAACATGCGAGACTTGTAGATACTTTGGGAGCTGATGTAATGATACATAGTGGTGTGAGTGTGCTGTTGATGAATGAGCCATAAGGTGTAGGCTAGGCTACTATAAGTAGGTTTATTTTTTCCCACCGGTCAGCAATTTGGACCATGATGTGATCTTGGGCATGTAAGATCCAGCATAGATATGAGAATTTTCTGTATTTCATACTGTGTTCCTGACCTGTAGGGAGTTAGAATGCCATAAGGGTACCATACCATGCCTGCAGAGATCAGTGAGTGTCACTAGATAGCGCTTGATTTATCTAGACATGGAACTCTACAATATAGCCATACCATGCAAATTATACCACTGTTTTAGATTACACTGACAAGATTAAAGTTTGTGACTCTTGGTCCTCTTCTGTCTCCTGTATTACTGGTTCTGGGGTTTTTGTTTTTTTTTGTTTCTGTTCAACCTCTCCAAGTCCATCCTTCTCTTATTTCTTTCTAGTCTAATGGGTCCCCTCTTTACTCATCTTAACCAATGTCACTCTGCTGCTGATGCTGTAGTAGTTCAACAAAACCCAGATGTTGAACAGTTCCATAGTAGCATGCATTAAATAGCAATGCTGGAGTGCCAGAGCATGTCCTGCCTGTCTCATGGTGCTCTGAAATCATTTCAGCTCCAGCTGTGCTTCAGCAGTGCCAATAGTGGAAAGCTGGAAGCCTCATTAGCACTGTTCTTTGTAGCTGAGGCCAAGTGCAGTAATTTTCATTAGTTTTGGACTTCTTAAGAAAGGAACTACTGTCTAAAATAATGAATTTTCCCTGTTCCATGCTCACTGTATCATCAGAGAGTTCCCCTTCTTCCTGCCCTGGAAACCACATTTGGTGGCTTGTCCTCTTACCATTAGGAGTATTTCTAGGACTTTTAGGAACAGAGCATGATTTATTTAACAGGGTTTCTGGCAGCAGTATACTTCTGTTATTTGAAATTATTTGTCCTGTCTTGATGGCAGCATTCATTCAGTCAGTTCAAGAAGCTGCTTGACAACAGAGCCAAAGCAGAGAGGTACTCTGCCGTGTTGACAATACACAAACAGTTGCTTCCAAGATTTACAGTGAAGCATTCAGATCATCCTGACCTGCCTCCTCAGCAACCCTGACAGGTTGCAGTGAAAGTGAGCCAGAACAGAAGAAGAGTCAGTATACAAATACCTTTTCCACCACTTCCTCATGTGTGTAATTTTCCACGTTTTTTCCATTGATTTCAATCAGGCGGTCGTTATTTTGGACACCAGCCTTTGCAGCTGCTCCTTGTGATGAAAGCTCTACTATGAACAACCCTTTCTGTCCTAGAATAAATAAAAACTCATTACACAAGCTAAGTCACTGAAATACGCCCGAATTCAATGGTTAAGGAAATTCGGCTCTGATTTAGAAACTCTTGGTCTCTGCTTATGTGCAAATTGCAATGACACCACAAACCTTCCACACTGACACACCTCTCTCTCTTATTCTGTCCTGGAAAATCACTTCTGAGGGGGAGGGAGATATTTGTTCACTATCTGCAGCTCTCTCAATCTTTTATTTCTCTACCGAGAGTGCCAAAGAAGCCAATTAAGATAGCTGAAAGGGATTCGATTCCCACCCCACTCCCTCTCTTCCAGCTTGAGGTGATGAGCTGGTTTTATTGTTTTATACATTTCATAATTTCCTGTGTTTGGAAGGCTTCCATGTTTAGTCTTTTTGTTATACTGCATTCCAAAATACCCTCTTGAGCGGTGATGCTTTCTGAAGACTTCCCTATGGCTTTGGAAGAAGAGCATATGTGGAAAAGGTTCAAAACCCCTTGCTTTCTAAATCAAGTCATTTGCAAATCAGGAAATGTTTATTAGAGCTGTCTAGAACCATTTTCGCTCATTCTTGAGGTGATTTGGAGGAATGGAACAGGATTGAATGTAGCATCTTTAGTGTATATCAGGTATTTGAGCAGGGACTGCAAAATCGGTTTTGCAGTGGGCAAAACTACAGTTTTCTGCAGTTATTTAAGTGGGTTAAATAACAAGCAGAGAATAGCTGATTCTTTTAGCCTTTTTTTTTTCAATTTTCTTTATCTTTACTCCACCACATAAGAAATGTGGTCCTCGGGAAACTGTGCACTGCACATGCTGTACAGAAGTGGACTAGAGATGGATCTGCATCTCTCTTCCTGTTATCAAGAGCAGTTTGTGTGTCATCACTGGCCCCCATGTGTTAAATGTGGTTGCCTCTGTTCCTACTGCCATGTTTATATACTTTATATAAAATATGTGTATACCATCTCCCCAGGCTCTCACCTTCTGTGCTTTTCAGAGAGAAGCCATAGCCTTTGTCCTCCTTCACTAGGTAGCAGAGCCGGGGTTGTGGAACTGCAGTGATTGCTCCATTGGCCATGGATGGTGAGGACTGCTGCTCCTGCTGCTGTCCTGTTGACAACTTTTGGCCCAGCTCTTCCAAGTTCACTCCCTCCTTTTCTGCCTTTTGATAGGATACATCATCCAGAACAAGAAGTACAACAGAATTCCCGCTGTTTTTGACAATCTCCACCACCTATAGTGGACAAGGTGAAATGGCAAGCAGGTTCTAGAGTGATTGACCTGAAAGCTCTCCCCAGGAAGGGTTGCACTGTCTACTGTTTTTGTTGTCTCATCCCTCTGCTTATGCAATATGGAGGCACCTTAAAGACCTTTCATGCCCATGGTGGATAATGAAGAATGCAGGGTGATACTCAGAGCAGTTGTCTGAGCTCTTGGATTTCCTAGCTGAAAATGCCATAAAAACTGGCAGAGTAAGTTTCACACAGTGACAGTGGCTTTCAGTAACAGGACAGTGGTGTGGATCTGAGACTAAAAAAAAGTATATACCTGTGCATGTTCCTCCTTGTGTACAAACACACCATTAACCCTGAGGACTCTGTCTCCATCCTTCAAGCCAGCCTTTTCAGCTGGACTGTCCTTTTCCACGTTCCGGATGAGGTGCCCTGCTGTGTCTTTCTCAATACGCAGGTAGAATCCATAGCTCTTTTGGGGCTTTTTGGTCACTTTGCATTCTCGAGGCTGGAGAACAGAAATCATCTCTACCAGACAGGATGGAAAAGGTAATGTGTAAGTAAAACCTGTAAGCTTATTTAGATATGTTTCCTTTAAATGCATATTGAGATAGTTCGAATTCTTGGGGTTTTGTTTCCCAGGGAATCTAGCTGTTCAAAGTTGAAGCTAGCTAACGAGGCAAGGGAGAAGAAACCAGTCCCTTTTCCCTCTCCATCCTTGCCTTTCTTGTCTCCCTATCTCAAACGATGCAGAAGCAAAATGCAGAACTGGAAGAAAGAAGTTGGCTGCATGTGAGTGAAAATTGAGGTGAGGATTTAATACGAGAATTAAGTCTTACAGGGGAAAAATCGTGGCAGCACAAAAATACTGGAACACTATAGGAAAGTTACGTGACAAAATGTGATTTCATAGAGTTGCAGAATGGTCAAGGTTGGAAGGGATCTGTGGAGGTGATGTGGTCCAACTTCCCACCTCAAACAGGGCCACCTCGCGCCAGTTCCCCATGACCAAGTGCAGACAGCTTTTGAATATCTCCAAGGAGGGAGGCTCTACAACCTCTGGGCAACCTGTGCTAGTTCTCAGTCACTCTCATAGTAAAAAAAGTGTCCTTGTGTTCAGAAGGAGCCTCCTGTGTTTCAGTTTGTGCCCATTGCCCCTTGTCCTGTTGGGCACCACTGAAAAGACTGCACCTTCTTTGCACCCTCCCTTCAGATATTTTTATACATTGGTAAGTTTCCCCGAACTTCACTTCTCCAGACTGAAGAGTCCCAGCTCTTTCAGCCCTTTAAATATCTCTACAATGAAGAGCCTACAAATCCTTTGGATAATTTGTCTAACTTGATGAGTAGGTGGGATCAAAGAAGTATCTCATTGTTCAAACCAGGCTTTCGTGTTCTTAATTATTTTAGCTAAACAAAATTAAGCTTCAGGAAAATACATTGTAACTGGAGTGTTAATGAGTGCAGAGTTTGCATTGGAGGGTGGAAAGCAAGGCTTAGAAAGGAAGTAGGAAGACTCTTGTCTCCACTTAAAAAGTTGTGGGGTTTTTTGTTTGGGGTTCTGGGGTTTTTTTGGTGTTTTTTGTTTGTTTGGTTTTGGGTTTTTTGGGGGGTGGGGGGGTTGTGGGTTTTTTTGTGGTGGTGTTTGTTTTGGTTTGGTTTGGTTTTGTTTGTTTGTTTTTTAGTTTTGTTTGGGGTTTTTTTGTTTGTTTTTTTTTTTTTCTTCTAGCCAGGTTCCATATCCCTGGGTTTGACAAAATGGCGCACTTGCTTTATTTCTGTTTTGGTAGAGTCTAAGTTCTTGGAGCTGTCCATGGGGTTTTTTTATGCCTCTGAATCCTAATTAAACACTGATTCTGTTATAAAGAGGAGGTAACAGCTATTTCACTTGGGTATATCATTATGTGTGAGACTTGGGTAAGATATGAATGCAGGTATTATGAGGTCTAACATAAATATCAAATATTCAGGCATATACCTACTGACAACATGAACGTGCCACCAGGTAATCACTTGCAGGAGAGATAATTTAATACTGCCTGGTCTGCATGGAACAAAACAGAGGAGTTGAGACAGTATGCTGATCTTGCAATTCTCACATGAATCCTGAAGTGACCATAAAACCTCAGTTTGCTGCCTGACTAAAACTTTGTTTCCAACCCTGGTGATTTCAACAATGACATAAGATGTAATCAATAAAAAAATGTGATGTGTGAGAAAGGATAGAAAGTAAATTTTGGTTTAGAAATGACAGATTGCTGAAGTGACTGCAGTAGTTTGATTCAAATGATTTCTTAATGAATTTCTGACAACTGGAGCAGAATTTCCAGTCAGTGTCTCCATTGGTGCTGTGTTACTTCTCCAGAGAATTTGAGGCCAGCTGGTTATAAGCGTATACTCGATGCTGGGGATTGCTACCAGATTGCTATTAGGCAGTGACCTTTGTTCTCTGGAGGTTTTGGAGCAAATCCTCCTAGAAGCTGTGTCAAGGGACATATGACAAGGACAGGAAGGTATTTGAGATCAGACAGTATGGATTTACTGATTTTTATGATACCCAATGAACCTGGTAATTGTACATGACGAGTGGACTGACTCTGTGATGGGCAGAGAGCAGTGGATGCTGCTCACAATTTTTGCAATTACTTTGATACAGTCTCTAGTACAGTCAGCGTAGACATTTAGTGACAGATGGACTAGATAAGCAGTCTAATAGATGATGTGGAAAATTAGCTGGGCCACTAGGTTCAGAGGGCTTTGATCAGTGGTATATAATCCAGCTGTTGGCTGGTTATTAGGATATTAGGTTATAAGGCCTCCTTTAAGTATTGAAAGGATACAATAAGGTTTCCCCAGAGCCTTCTCCAAGCTGAACAACCCCAACTCTCTCAGCCTTGCTTCACAGAAGAGATGTTCCAGCCCTCTGATCGTTTTTGTGGCCCTCCTCTGGACCTGCTCCAACAAGTCCATGTCTTTCTTGTGCCGAGGACTCCAGAGCTGGACACAGGACTCCAGGTGGGTTTTCACCAGAGTGAAGGGGCAGAATCACCTCCCTCAACCTCAACTGGCCACACTATCTAAATCTGTATCTCAGCCAAGCACAACAATACAGGTTCACTGCTGGCTGGCCAGAAGGTAGCGTTATGGGACAGCAGTTAAGTGCGCAAGATGAAGATGAGTCAGTGGTGTACCTTTGTGGTGAAGAAGGTGAACTGTATACTGGGTGGTATTGCAATGTAGCCAGCAGGTCAATGGAAGGGATTGTTCCACTTTCTCTGGCACTTATGGGACCACACATGAGTACTGTCTCCAGTTCTGAGCTCCCCAAGTAATTGACATACTGGTGCTAGTCTACTCAGTTGATTTAGGTTTTGGAGCACATAATGTTTAAGGAGGCTGAGACAGTTGGGTTTGTTTAGTCTTGGGAAGAGAAAGTCTTGCTGATGTCTTCAACTGTGTAACTGGATTGTGTAGAGAACACAGAGCCACACTTCTTGGAAGTTAACAGTGGTAGAATGAGAGGCAACAGACAAAGGCTGCAGCAAGGGAAATTCCAATTACCTATATGCACAGTTTTTCATCTTGGGGGCTGTCAGATACTAGAACAGGTGCCCACAGACAGTGTGGAATCTCTGTCCTCAGAGATACTTACCTGGACAGTACCCTGAGCTAGACTGCAGATCACAATTCACTTGTTCCCTTTGGTCAGGTGCCTTGTGCTTTTTTGAGTCTCTAGTTACACTGGAACTAACTCCATATAGGGATGGACTGCCCTGTTATTTGAACATCGTTTGGAACACATCAGACTGTACTGATCACATCTGCAGTTCAGAGCAGTTTTTCTTGGCAAACATTGGGAATCTGTGCTAATTCCCGAAGTTAACATGCAAAACCAGTGGCATACAAAGCTGAAGAAACAGTAGGCTTTTGAGAGATTATTTCTTCATATTTAGAAATGGAGGGAAGGTTACAGTGCACTGTATACTGCTCATTTTAATCCATGAAAATGTTTTCATGCAAAATTATTTGGATCATAAACCAGTATTTTCTACAGGAAGAGAGATTAGAAAAAAAGGAATTTCTTACCTGTATGTCTGTGCAGAGCAGTCTTCACAGGAATTCTCTTTTGCTGTCCCTCCTGTGGCTGTACCTATAAGTAAGGCTGGACTTTGATTGGACAAAGGTTGATTTAAAAGATTATTTATTTAACCAAGTTTCACTGAATATGTTTAACAACTTGATAGGCTGCTTTGTCCTTGTCTGCAGAAGTGCTAATCACATGCATTTCTCAGCAGCTTTGAATTTTGTTCTACTGATGATTATACTGAAAAACTCAGTCAGGGTCATCTGAGGCAAGCCTGATCTTTGCTCTAGACAAGAGCCTTTTCCAGCTATAAGAAATGTCTTAAAGGCAGCTGGTTTGGATTGTGCTGGACTGACCTGGACCAGCAGCATTTGACTGCAGATCAGGAAGATACTGGTTCAAATCTGTGTGCCCCATGTTAGATGCCAAAAAAAGGGGACTGTGATGAGTTGACCATGGCCAGAAGCCAGATGCCCACCAAACCTCTCATACCCCTCTTCTACAGCACAGGGGGAGAAAATAGGATGAAAAAAGCTTGAATAGTTCAAGATAAGGACAGTAACTGGGAAAGTTACAGTGATTGAGAGTTGGCCCTGACTTTTGGGGCCATCATACATGTGAAACATGCACTGCTATCAAGTGGCCCATGTGAGTAAAGTCTCCCTGGAATAGAGGGAAAGAGGTGGCTGGTATACCAGTATGGTGAGGCCTGGCACATGGGCTATGCTTGACTACTGCTCTGAACCTGCTAAGTCAAGTTCTATGTGTTTACCATGGTGCAAGTGTCTACTGGGTGACTGAAAACATACTCTGTAAACTGTGCCATGGCTTGAAATGCCACCCCGAACCTTGGAAGTCAAAGTCAATGTCTATGTCATGGCATCTCAGAACGATTCGAGTCAGTGCAAACCCTTTCTGAAATAAACTCATACACTTCTGGGCCAAGAAACATGGCATTGATTTGTTGCAGTATGTACCCTATCACCCATGAGCCTCTGGAATGATTGAATGATACAATGGGCTGACGAGACTGAGAGCACAGAGTGCTGGGGAATGGAAGCAGCAGGACAGAAATTTAGCAGAAGCCACCTGTCTGGTTAACAGCAGATGGTCTACTGACTTCCCTAGTTCTGACCAGACAAAGCCTCTACATAGTGTTGGAGGAGATGAGGTCCCTGTAGTACATATACATAAGTGTCTGGTAAAGGCAGTGTGGGTTCTTCTTGAGCAAGAAAGCCCATTTGTGGGATTGTCTTTGCTCAAGGACCCAGGTGCACATGATGGGTAGTGCAGAAATGTGAAGTGGAAAACTAGTGTGTACCTCAAGGAGACTTACCACGGGGGGAAAATAATCCATGAATTGACTTGTGTAATATAGGAACTAATACAGCAAGAATAACCCGAATCAACAAGAGAATGAGCCTCACAAGTAACCATGTGAGTGCAGCACTGACCCAGCCCAAGTGGTCTTGGTGCTCAATAATCCAACACGCTCTTTCTCCTGTCTTGAGTGATCTCTTTCACAGATAGGACCAAAGTCATCAACTGTTTTTATGGGAATCTGGGGGAGGAGAAGCATGAAATGGGAGCATAATATCTGTATGTAAATGTCCTGGTTTGAGTCACAATATGTCAAGAGACAAGGTATAGTGGTTAATGAGGGTGTATAAACCATAAAAGATGGTTTAAGTATGTAATATGTCATAAGGGTTGGTAAGAAGCAATTTCAAGAATGAGAAGAGTTGAGTAGGGTATAGAAGTTAAATAATATATGAATAGGACAGAGGATACTTGGATGTATCAGATAATGTGTGACCTGAGTGTGATGTGAATGGTATGGAATAAGGGGTTATGATTGTACTGGGTCTGGCTGGGATGGAGTTAACTTTCTTCATGGCAGCCCCCAGGGTGCTGTGATTTACACTTGTGGCTAAGACTGTTGATAACACACCACTTTTTGGGCTGCTGTTGAACAGTGTTTGCTTCCTCTAAAGGCTTTCTTTCCCTCACACCCTCCCAAATGAGTAGGCTGGGGATGAGCAAGAAGTCAGGAGGGAACAGAACTGAGACAGCTGACACAAACTGACTAGAGGGCATTTAATGCCGCACTCAGCATTAAAAGCTCAGTGAAGGGAGTAGGAAGGGCAGATATTTGTGGTTAGGGTGGTCTTCTCAAGCAACTGTATACCAGGATACTTAATGAATTGCCCATGTGAAGTTCTTGTTAAAAAAATCTCATTCTGTTTCAGAAAGATTTAAAATTACTTATTTCCTTCATTAACTTGCTCTGGATTTGGATTATTAGAAATAATAATTGTGTTTTCCTTGGCTGGCTGCTCCGGCTGTTTTATTCAAAGGAAAGGTAATAGAAATAAACATAACCTAAATGTGCTGCAGCAGAACAGTCATCGATGTTATAAATGCCTTACTGTAATCCACTTACTCTAAATGGATTTGCAAGCCTGCTGTGACCACTTGTTCCTCTTTGTATAACATACAATCTAAAAAGTAAGACCCAACATTATAAGCACCAGAGAAGTCAGACCCTGCCCTGTCCTCTGCTTGCAATCTTTCAGGCAAGTAAGCCAAAGACTGGATGAGGAGGGACATAGAGAAGGGGAATAACAGTGGCTCATAGTTTTGCAGCTAAGCACAGTGCAGCCGGGAACACATACAGGGATCTCAGGTCAGCGTACAAGGAAGCAACACAGCATTTCAAGGTAGATGTTGTGGGGTTGGTGTTTTGTTTTTTGTTTTTTTTTTTGTTGTTGTTGTTTGTTTGTTTGTTTGTTTTTTGTTTTTTTTTGGTGTGGTTTTTTTGGTTGTTGTTATTTTTTGTTTTGTTTAGTGTTTTGTTTTGTTTTGTTTTTTGTTGTAGTACTGCAGTGATAGTCACTCATGGTCATTTTGGGTCCAGATGAGATTTTTCAGGAGTAAGATACTACACAAATGTAAAATATTAGCAAAACATAGAAACATTATGTGTTTCTAGAATGGAAAGTATGTTCATTTTTCCAAATGGGAAGGAGGTGGAGGCTTCAAAAGGCTTTGAAAGAAAGAAAGTCAAGGGAGAAAGATCCAGCATTCAACAGGTGGAAGCTTCTGGTGTGGTGAATTATGAAACAATAGTGAATATGAATGGTGAGGGAAAGGTTCCTTGAGTTTAGCCCTAGGGCCATGGCAGGAGGTTGAATGGGATGCTGATGAGTAGGTGCAAGATGGATGTATCTCCATGTGTGCTCAAGAACAGGACCTTGCATGTCTTAGAGCTGATTTTTGCATCTGTGGGGCTGTGTAAAAGGTATGCTAATACACCCGATGCTGACAAGACCTTGATGCTGAAAATTCAAAGATTTTCCTATTCTTTCATCAGTAGAATGAAAATTATTTAAGAATGGATAAGAATAAAGGCAGCTTGCAATATCTCCTCTTCAGGTTCTTGAGCTTTTTGGAAGAGTTCACACAGCTACAAAAATGAGGAACCTAACTGGGGGGGAAAAAAAAAAAAAAAAAAAGAGAGAGAGAGGTTTTACCTTTTAACGCTTGAGGAAAAGTGACAAAACCTGGGAAAACCTCTGAATTCACAGCATTCTTATATTGCAGGAGTTGGCCACAGTGACTTAGGTGGTGTGGTTCTGTTAGCACAGGGACTAGACTTAGGGGGTCTGCTTTATCCACTGTATGTCCATTTTCATCTATAACCTTGTAATATAAGGACATTTGTTTCTATCCTCATTGTGTTCTCCTGTGGGTTAACATTTACAAAATATTTTCAGCTGTTCTTTTTACTAAAGCTTTTCTGATGTTCAGTTAGAAGAAATTCTGTGATACTTACCTTTGTTTCAAAAAATGATCAAAAATAAGCATTTTCTAGTAGTTGTAAGTGAACTTAAACGTTTTCCTCAGCATGCTGATAAATGGAGGGAAGCATCTGTTTTCTTAACTCTGGTACTTGCTAGGATCTCTGGCTTTAGTAAATTCACAGGTTGTGGTAACTCCTAGCCTTCTTCCCCTAAGGGAAAAACTTCTCCCTTTCTAGTGCTTCCAGCAGGCCACCACCAACTGGAATAATAGCACTGACTGTAGTGATGTTTGGTATTGTCTGTCTGAGGCACTGTAGTTTGATCCTGTGAAAAGCTTTCAAAGAAGTTGACTTGAGCACATAGTAATAACAGGAAGTGCCTCAGCAGCCTCGTCCACACATGGTTCATAACAACTTGAACTGCTGCCTAGCTTCAAGGATTGGTGAATAATGTTTCCTCTGCTGGCAAACAGGCAATGGTGACAGTAAACGTAATAGTATTTTTCCTGCCTAGCATTTGAAATAAGATGAGAGCTGCACTGCACATGTTCTATTAGCCTGAATCTGGGGGTACATGCAGCTTATTCCAGAGTCTCATGGTGCTGTCAGAGTGCTACAGAGCAGAGAGAGCTAAACCTGTCTGGTATTGTGCCAGGGTGTAGTTTCAGTAAGAGCTATTTAACAAAGCCTCACTCTTTGCCAGGAAGTGTGTGTCCCAGGTCACTTCCTGGCTCTGTTGCGGGCATAGATGTGAGGAGAGTGTGTGCCCACTGGTTCCAGGATGATGGCCTTTAGTTAGCTTCTTCACATCTGAAGAGTTTATAGTGATTTATGTCTGAGTTTATACAGGAAAGAAAAAAAAAAAAAGTAGCTAGCCTCTGGATCATTTCTAATATATTTTTTTGTAGTTTGGGGTTTTTTTGTTGTTGTTGTTTTGGGTTTTTTAAAATTGTGACTCACCAAGGTTGTGTTACGAGGTGATGAAGAAACCACTTTCATGGCTGTTCCACAGGATGACAGGAGTAGAGAACAGATCTGTTAATGAAAGATTGGTGAAGTAGATCTTTAATGTTTATAATACAAATGCAAAGTTACAAAGGTCAGTCAACTAAAGGATGCCTTTTGTTATTAGCACAGCTGTACAAGGAATCCAACTGTAAATGTGAATGAATATAGTTCATGTGTTTGGTTCTGAAAATAAAGTTGTGCGCAAAAAATTTATATCACTGTCAGCATTGTTCTAGTGACAAAGAGTGGTTTATGTGGATATTTTGCTGTAAAAATATTCTCTCTCTTAAACCTTTATGATGGTGACTGTGAAGATTACAACTGAACTTTCTTGCCTGGGAGCATGTACATGCCTTAAAAATCGATGTAATGAGGATTTCTAAATTGTAATAGGATTTTTAAATTGTTTACCTATACTGCTGACTGTGAACTTGCTGACCACAAGCTCACTACTCTCCTTGCAGTGCCACCCTTTTCTTGGATTCATAGAAACCTAGTTAATGAAAATTAATTTTCAAATGCATTATGTTTGGAGAATACAGGCTTGTTCGTGACCTCTGCCAACTCCAGATGAGACAACTGTAAAGCAAACCCCCAGTCCCTGCTGAAAATGAGCCCCCTGGAGCTGAGTTCCAGAAAGGTGGTACGCCTGGTCTAAGCCACCACAACCCAATGTATTAACAAGAGGCAGCATCACTTTTCATTTAGATGAATATGCAAGGCTGTGAACTGCAATGGCTGAAGGCTGTGATTCACAGCCTCTGTCAGGTAGAGATATGCTCCCTGAAGAAGCTGCTGCTCCCATCTGAGGGGGCAACAGCCTCTGCAGCTAAGTCTTTCCTTCAACAGCTAAGTGGGATGGGGATTGTGAATTGGAGCTTTGAACTGTTTTAAGGTCTTCTTCAGTAGAGAAATACAAGGGCATATTTTATTTGTTCTTTTATTTAAGCTGTTCCAAATCAGTACAGCCCTCTCCCTTTTGCCCCTTATTTTGCCAGTGACAGTTTTTCCATTCTAGTTTGGCAAGTATTATATGAAGTACCATGTGATTTGGTAACAGGAGTATTTGGTTCACTGAAGTCCTCCTTAATCATGAGGCAAAGTCCATTTGATGCATATTCACCAGTCATCCTGCACTTAGCCAAGTGGTAATGAATTCTTTCTAGTCTGGTGACCACATGCTCCTGATGTGATAAAGAGAGATGGGGAAAAAAAGGGGGAAGAAAACAAGAATGACATTGCAAACCATCAGGATTGCAGACCTGCAGAGAGAGGGGAGAATCCTCCTTCTTCTCGTGTTTTGGGCTGATGTCTTGCTTAAAAATAGGAGAAATGCTGTCCCTGTGTTTGCAGCAAAGAAAGGTATTCTGTTATCCCCTGGCCTATTCAGTAAGGATTTATAGTGTCAGTCCTATTCCCCATGCCTTTGTTTTTTGTGCTCTAAATATTGAATTGTTTTCCCTAGTGGCCTTTTTTGTCTGGAGAATATAAACTACAAAAATTGCTTTATTTAATTAATTATTCAACAAATATTCTGTATTGATCATGAATTTGGGCTTTTAGATTTGGAATTTTTTACTGAGTTAACTGTGAGATGTGTCTGTGCAGCTTCTTTTGTTGTCATGTCAAGTAGAAATCAGTGTTAAAAACCAGAAGTTTCTGTTGAAACAAAAATTCAAAGGTCTTAAAAATAAGGAATTATGTGAGCTAAGTAGACTTTTCAGGGGAGCTGTGTGTTTCTTCATATTAAATGGCTGTGGGCATGTATTCACACCCATACACAGCAATCAGGCTGTCTGCAGGACTGTTTGGATAACAGCAGCTGAAGTTGGTTTGGTTAGTGCTGCTCAAATGTCAATGGATTTTGAATTTTCATCTTCCCTCTGGCACTTGAAAGATGTAGGAAGACTTTTCTTTCCAGCTTTTTCTGTTGGACATTTTATGGACATGTATTTCTTTGGTTCTGCCTTTTAATTGCTGTATCATTCATCAGTCTTTGAGCATGCAAGATACTGAGAAATAAAAAATAATGTTATAAATCTACTAGTTTGGCTTTTTCCATTCAGCACACGAAGCTTCATTTTAACTTGGGTATGTACCCTTATAAGACTGGTTTTCTCTGATCTGTGAAAGAACAGAATAAGTTACTTAGAGCTCAGTTGCATGTGCATTTCTTGCCCTGTGGAGATGGATTTCTGAATTTGACAGTAGACTGTATACCTTTTCTTTTAAGCTTTTGAAATGTATAAACAAGTACTAGGTCTACCTCATGATTTTCAAGGAGCATGAGGAAGAGACGCTTATACAATCATATAGAAAGCATATACTCTTCCTCCAAAAATACAGAACTGTGTGACAGGAAGTATCCAGACCTAAGGCTTTGACAGCAGCAGCAAATGTGATTCTCTTTCTCTTCCCATCTTCCATTCCTACTCCTGCTGCCTGTCTCCCATTTTGTCCCATCCTCCGCCAAGTCTGTAATCCATCCAGGGAGTGTCCCTAATTTCTGTTTTAACCTCTATATTATTATTATGTTTCACTTTGTCAGTAAAGATACTATTCTGATATTTCATTACCCTAAGCTCAGGCTGAACTGATGTCTGGCATGCTAAGGTGCATTAGCCTCAGCAAATAGAAGCCATAACACTTTTTTTGACTCGCTTCTGTATGCCAAGGGTCTAACTTTTCCTTCTGATTTCTTACTGGCTGCATCCACTCTTGCTACAAGAAGGATTTAAATTGGAAGAGCATTCATTTAGCTCTCTTTCTGAGATCTGTGATCATAATGGAAAGTCTGAGTGTAGCCTTGAAGGCAAAGAGAAATACAAACTTCCTGTAGAAGTTTCTGTCTTCTCAGTCACTGTATATTTGCTTTTGTGTTGAGGGAACTATTGTGTTCTGCTCTGATGAGGCTTATATGATGCTTATAAAACTGTTAATAGAAACGTGGGGGTGGATAATGCCTGCTCTTTATTAGTTCTTGTCACTTTGTGGCTCTGAAAGGCTTGTTATCTGTTATCACAAAAAGGAAATGGCTACTGCTATGCTTGGCACTGCAGAAATACAGAATGCAGCCTTTTTCTGTTTAACTATTGAAAAACGTTATTACAAGCTTTGGTAGGAATATAAATCTAGAAACAAGATTACTTTAATATGAGGAAAAAAACAGTATAAAAATAAATTGTTTTAATATGGTGTAAAAACTAGTAGAATTAGTTATGAGGTTGTGGGGTTTTTTTGTTTGTTTTGTGGTTTGGTTGGTTGGTTGGTTTCTTAAATGCCCTCCAAACAAGCAAGAGATCCTACTAGAAATCTGTGCCTAAGTAATAAGGACAGAATAAATATCCATAAAAATCATCCATGGAAATAAGGTTGGCTTGGTTGTAAGAGTAAACCGCATTTTGGTTAGAGGAAAGCTTGTGTCACTGATTTCAGCTTTAAGATGACACTCAAACTTTCTAGGAAATACTCATCTACATCTTAGCTTATTGCCTGCCTTGATCATCATCCTGAGCGACATTATTATATTTAGGCCTAAATAACTAAGTTGCCCTGAAATGCTGAACTGGGTTCAGAGCTGGTGCAGCTGGGACATGTCTTTTCAAGAATTAAAGGCCAGAGAAGGAAAAAGAAAAATGTCTGTTATCCACAGACATAGTTACATTAAGCTGTTTCAGAGGAGGAAGAATTCAAAGATTTCTATCAATGGGAAAGCCAGCATAAACCTGAATGAAACTCATGTGTGTGGGAGTAAGCTCCACAGTATTTGAGTCCATACAGCCAATTGACAAGATTTCAGGAATTGACAAGATTTCAGGAAGTTAAGCAAAAGTAGTTTATTCTACTCTCCTGTGCTTTTTGTTTCACCTTTGCAGGGGGTGTTGTACTGTTATCTCTTGATTTTCATTTGCCTGTGCACATGAGAGATTCCCAACAGAGACCTTTAAAGATTTCCTAAACTTAAAGCACAGCTGTCGCTCAGTCAGATTCTCTTGTGTTAATGGTTGTATTTTAAGTTGCTGCTATGCGATTTACCGGTCATATTTTCTTTGAAGCTTACTGTGTCCTTCTGAAGAATAGGAGGATGGAATAAGAACTGTCTGTAATTGTGTTTAGTGACAGTCAGTTTTAAGGAAAAAGTAGCTAATGGACACTTAAATCAGGTAGGGTGTTTATGTAAAGTAAGAGAATTGAAACTGAAGGATGTTGTCATTGTCTTAAATTCTCCTAGGGTTAACTTTGTAAGTGGCAATAATCCGTTATATTAGATTGAGGGTTTGATCCCTTGACAATGTTAGTCTGTTGATCCTCTATAATACTGTGAAGTTACATGTTTAATCAGCTTAGATAACAGCAGAGCATTGATTTCTTTAGGTTTGCTTGCTTTTGTGTTATTTGATTGATATTATTAATTTAATTATTTTAATTTTTAAAACACACTCAAAAAAAAAATGTGCATCTTTTCAGTAATTGGTACCTGGTCCTATTCTCTTTACACTTACATAATACATATATCTTGAGGTATGAAACTTGTAAGCTCTTTGTGTTCTCCTCAAAATTAGTTCTAAATTGCTTCACAGCATGATTAATAAAAGCAATGATCACTATCGAAAAAAACTTACATTTTAATTTAGTATAGAACTCTTGGGTTTTAATGTTTTCATTTTTGTTTGTTTGCTTTAATTTTAGATATAAGAAAGTAAAAATGACAGCCCATTTGTCATTTATAGAAGCCAATGTATAAAATGAAGTGGTATTCTACAAAAGCAAATCCAACAATCTAGGTCTTAAACTGAGGTAAAGCAGGGGGATAGAAGGGTGCCTTTTGGTCATCACCGAGTTGTAGACCGGTGCATCCAAAATGCAGTCCTGCCATATGATCAGGACGAAGACAAGTATCTAGTACAGACTACAAGAAGGACTATTAGAAATCCAGAGTGTCTGGTGCATAGCAGGCTCATGCTTGTTCCTGGTGTACTTTTGTCCAACATGGTGGAAGAGCAGTTCCAGACCATCTGGACGATACATCCTTCTTCACAGATTCAATGAGGATCACATTTTCCCACCATCTCATTTACAGAGCTGAAAGCAGAAGTGGAACTGTCACGATTTGGTTCTAAGAAAACTTAGTAAATCCTCTGACATGCATTTTTGGATCCTCTGTTGTAAGTACAGAATATGGTGTTATCTAGTTACAGATCAATTACTGTGAACTGCTTACACAGAAAACTGAGTCAGATTGTGGTTTTTCTCATGACTATACTGTTTTTAATTTGTATCAGATGATTTAAGTGGAACTGAACTTTACTTTCTCTATTGCTACCTGAGTATGATTTTCATATCACTAAGACAAATCCTGGAATTTGTTTTATTTTACATTTTTCCTTCATTATCATGGATATAAATATGTGAAGGTGATAGTCCAAAACAACCTCAGGACACACTTTCTTAGGGTAAGTATTTCTACTATGTTGCCTTTTTTTTTTTTTAGTTAAACAAAGTAGGATGAAAATATCAGGATTTCAATAGCTAAAATCTATCACTGGTTTTATCTTTTGATTTACTATAAACACACACAAGAGCTGAAAGCATTATTTATTTATTTATTTATTCTTTCACGAGAAGGTAATTTCCTAAAGCAGAAAATACAAAGGATACATGAGGATGCTGGAGAGTATATTGTCTGATCTTGTGATCTATGTTTTTCCTAGGCCTAATATATCCTTGCCTTGCAATCTCATAATGAAAATCTGTTAACTGTTGTATTGAACCTGAGGAGTTTACTAATGCTGAGACATCTGAGACAACCTCACTTGCCTTAAAACAAATGGGCATGTATTCAGATTTACTCTGCAAGTAGAACTTTGCTACTTGATATTTTTGTTTGTTTGTTTGTCTTTTTTTTAATGTTTGAAATAGGGAATATTTTCCTCTTTTAAGTCCTGTTTGAAGTAACATGGGTGTGCTAGGGGGTGGTGTTTCATTGCTACCTCAGTAGTTCCTATGTTTCTCAGCTCAGATCACAGAGTCACAGAAACACAGAACATTAGGGGACCTTGAAAGATCATCTAGTCCACACCCCCACTAGAGCAGGATCACCTATATCAGGTCACACAGGAATGTGTCCAGGTGGGTTTTGAATGTCTTCAGAGAAGGAGACTCCACAACCTCTCTGGGCAGCCTGTTGCAGTGCTCTGTCACCCTCACCATGAAAAAGTTTTTCCTTATGTTTACCCAAAACCTCCTATTCTTCAGCTTGTACCCATTACCCCTTGTCCTATCACTGGA
>JANHGN010025032.1:5443-30586 GCA_024605025.1 Megaceryle maxima | reverse complement strand
CCCCTTTGGGGAGGGAGGGGGGTTAACAGAGAGAGTCTGTTAGGTCTAAGGGGCCGCCCTGACCCTAAACTGTGACAACTTTGCTGAGAGCTGCCTATGAGTATTGGTGATCACTCTGGCAAGGACAGTTTAGGACTTTCACCAACAGATCCAATGACTGTATTCCCATTCCCAGTAGGCTTGTTTCTGACTTGTCCCTTAAATTGTTCATGTGGCTTTATGCTGCTGAAATTAACTTTTGTGCTGTAAGATACCTTGCTATTTCCACTGGGGCACAAAACTTTTTATTTCTATAAACTAACAACTTTTTATGAAGGCAATTTCTAAAGTAATGATTTGTGTTAAAAAAAAATAATAATAAAAAAGAATGACCCATTTGATTTGTAGGAAATATTGCAGGTACAGTCTTGTCCAAAAAGTTGGAAATAAGCTCTTGGACTGTGTCAAAATTACTTGGACGTGGTTTCTCTTAGACTGAGTAGTTGATTGCAAAGCAATTACATTGGACATTAGAATTCAGAAGAGCTACTGGGACAATGGTTTTTGATACAACACCCATCTGATAATATTAAAATGTTTTCACATTAACTTCTGGAATGGTCTATAAATTAAGTAGAAACACATTTTCTCTATGATGTTGTCTATCCATTGTCTTGAACTTAGTAAATAGAATAGGTGCAGAATTTTGAAGCCCAGTAGTGAGGTGCTTTCTCTTACTCCACTAACTAGCATCAAATCACCAAACAACAGACAATCTCTGCCATAAACAAGCATATAAGATCAGATCAAAGATGATTGATAGATAAAACCTACTTATCCTTGTAAACACAGGATAAAGATGATCATATTTAAAATCTCATACCTATCGGTAACTTACTGAGTATTTTCAAAGTTAAATTTTTAAAATAAATGTTCAAATACTTGGTTTCTGACTTTGGGACCAAAATGAACAGTATTTTTTTTTTTAATGTAGTTAACTGCTATTTGATGGAGAATATTACTTTCACTTGATCAGACTAATATTCACTTGATGTTTAAGTAGCTCTCTATGAGCTTATATCTTTGGTGCTCATTGGATCTATTTCTAAAACAAAACAGAGATGTTTTTCTGTTGCTTTGTTGAGAACAGTTAATATTTCCCCAAAATAGGGAATATGGGGATTACAAGTTGATTTTTATCTTTTTCTTTTGTGAGTTTTGCTCATGGCAGAAATCATAGATATTCAAAATGTTTGTTGGGAGCAACTATGGAAGTGTTTTATATTTTTTAGATTAAAGGAATTCATACAGTTTTGTAAACAATAAAAGCTGAATTCAAGACATTTACCCCCAGAATCCTGACATACCATTTATTGTTCCTTACCTTTATTTGTTAATTTTTATTTCATTAGGATAGTAAGCTAATGGTGAAGTGATGAGTGTTTATAACAGGAAAAGTATGTACAGGGTCAGACAAAGGGTGACATCACTTGAACTGAATAAGCACTTAGACATGAACTGATGTTCTTTACCACTGAAACATAACTACTAGTATGTCATGACAGCATTTGTATCAATATACTATGTTTAATTTGGAAGAATCCTATGTATAATGATATGTTCACTAACATCTAGCTATGCAGGGCTATAGAGACAAAAATACTTAACTCACTTCAGTGTTTACAGAACTACTTATGGGGATCTTACCCCTTTCATAATGAGTTTATCTGGATAATTCTGATAGTACATCACATGCCCCTTTCCAGAAATGCTGAGGTTTCAGATCTTCTTACTCCTATCTCTTGGTAACTTTATTTTGTTTATTAAGGTAATTGTTTTCTCACAGGAAATGCTGAATTATTGTAATTCCTTTGGCAGACTACAGAAAAATTGTGAAATACCAAATAAAACCAAAATACTGTTTTTTAAAACCTCTTAATTTAGGGGGGGAAAAAATGTTCTTGTTAAAATGTTTGACAGATATTTTTCCTGTGGGTCCTAGTTCTGGAGTAGGCTCCTTCAGGTCACACTTTAAGGGTTGTGTGCAGCTCTGCTCCCTCTCTCTTCAAAGGAGCACTCTGCCTGTATATCCCTAGGGATGGGCGTTCTCATCCACACTGTTTTCACATCATGGATGCTTCTGCCTTTCTGCCATCATCTGCCTTCTGCACTGTGCAACATGCCCACCCAGCTGTTTTTTCAACATGCGTTCTGCTTTGCCTTAAGCCAGCTCTGGTCCGAAAGTGCTGTGCTGAGGTTAATATAATAAGTCCTCCTGACAGCACAGTGCTTTTGGAATTGGAGCTGCTTCTGTTCATGTGGCAAGATTGCCTGAAAAGCTTGCAGACAGCCAAGCTGTTTGTTAGTGTGAGAGGCTTGAGTGTAAACTCTATTTAGCTATTTCAAGAGCCTGTTGGAGGAAAGAAGAATTCAAAATTTGGGGTGTCGTGACAATTCAGGTTTAGCTTTTAAATCACTTCAACACTTATTTTTCCATAACTCATCTACATTAATTGTAATGAGATTGGTCAGCAGCAGGGAATGTGTTCTGAACAAAGTAAAACTTCGCACATTCTGACTTATGAAAGGTCAGGGTATCATAGAGAGCTATAAAATCAAGACTGACATACAGAATGGAAATGTGAAATAATTTAATCATGGTTTCTCAAAATACAGGGACTTGAGTTAGCCAATGGAATTCTTTGATTTAAAGCTAAATTATGTACTTTTTCATTCAGTGTAGCATTATGTTGTGAATTCATTCCCCATGCAACCTTGCGAGGGATAGAATTATAAATTAATTTCTAGAACAACTCTGAGAATTCATAAAGAATTGCTCAGTTGGTGACTAAAAAAACCTCATCTGGTCTGGATGCAAACTCAAAAGGCCTGTGTCTGGCTACTTGAAGGATATAAACACATTGCTTTTTTTTTTTTTTAAAGCAATCTCCAAACATCTTCAGCTGGCCACTTTCAGAGGAGAGGATCTATGCTCAGCAGATCAATGTCTCAGTATTGTAGTTGTTCTTGTGCTTCCTTAGTTCCCTGCTGCTCTGGCCTCTGACAACACAGGCCCCCTCTCTGCTGCTGTAGGGACCCAGATGAACATCCATAGCAGAGAATAAGATGCAGGACTGAATTTGCCTGTCAAATTTTGAGAAGTGCAGATGGGATGAGCCTGGATGGCCACTCAGTTTTTTCAGCCTTTTAAGCTGAACCTCCAAAGAGAGGCTTTGGTGAGGTGTTTGAGAGATCAGCAATGCAGAGGATGACACTTGATTTGACCCTTAAATGCTGGTGGCTTCATTAATGTTTTGGTGACCTGGCATGTTGCTGTTCCATGCTGGACCGTGGAATTATCATGCCATTTATTGTATGCTTGGAAGTGTACAAAATAATGTAGTCACTACAGACTTTATGCTTGCTAGACATGAGTCAAAGCAGCACGTAACTGGATAAATAAATTTACTGTGTATAACATATATCCCAGCTGCCTTTATTCCTCTAAACATAGAGTATTGACAGATAACTGCCAATACTAGGTGACTGCAATTTTAGTGTAGAAATGATAAACAGTAATAACAAAGCATACAGTTATCCTGAGACGTGAACTCTGAATGGTATCCTTTAAGATTTCTGGGGAGGGAAGCTCAAAGTGAACTGTAATTGCGCTCTATAAGTGTAAAAATCCATGAGAAAAAGCAGTGATTTGCTACCAGCTTTGTCTCAGCTTTCTCTACTTACACTACTAGGGAATGGGTTAAAAATTGATAATATCGAATTACTTCTATAGTATATTCAAAACTACTATATTCAAGGTATGTCTCACTGTGATTTCAAAGCACGCCTAGGTCTTTTTGTAATCTTCAGTAGATGTCCTCGTTTGTAGATCTTGGAAAAATGGGGTCACGACATGTTTGCAAGTGACGATTTATTTGTGGGAGCTTGTTTTCTTCACTGTGCATTATTTCTTTTAGATTGTATAATATTTTAAGTGTCTAGGAATATGTTGTGTATTGTCAAGAAACATTCTGTATTAGCTCTGTGAGCATATTTTTATATTAATAAAAAAGACTAAAAATAGAATTTAGGTGAGCTAGGAACATTGGAGGTCATCATGGTGATCTAAAGCCCTCTGCTTGGTGTTAAAGTAATCCCAGGAATATCTTAGTTCACTAATTCTGTCTCTGAAGAAGTGACAAGTTCTGCTGATGTTAGAAATCAGTGCTGGTCTTACAGCTAGAGCCACTTCTCTTCAAGCAGCAAGATCCCAGACTTCCTGCCCTGGTGAGACTGGGACACTGAGCAGTGTGATATCTATCCTGGTGTGACACCTGAGCTTGCCAAATTCATGGACAAGCTCTATCTGGAAGGTGTAATGGTGTGTGCGTGTGTGTATGAGCGCCTGCCTGACAACTTACTGGTAACGGGTTACTAAGTTATAGTGCTTAATCAGGAAATGGGAGGCTCCTCTTTTCAGCTTGAGGTACACCCCACTCCTCAGGGCTTGATCTGGATGCTAGGCTGCCAGCTGCCCTGAATGGTGGCATTTTCCACTTCTCCTGACAAACTGGGGCCCTGGACAGGGAAAGCATTAAAAAAAAATTCCTCTAGCTATACCAGAATCTACGGGGTACCATAGCCCAGTGTTTCAGGCAGATAGTTGGGCAATATGGATCTTAGGGCTCCAGCCACAGTGCACAGGATTCTTTCTCTTTTCCTTTTCTGTGCTTTTGATGAATTTTATTTTAGAACAGTTATTGGATAAAGCCTTCTTAAAGTTTCTTAGACTTTTGATGCAAGCATGAAAAGGAAATTTGGAAATACATTTTAAAATAATGAGGGTTATTCTTTGAAATGTCTAATACTTGAAAACTCTGTGAAATACATAGTCTCACTGCCAATCAAGAATCCAAGTTTACTGTACAGAAACATGTTTGCATTTGACTTTCTGTTTTACTAGTCCTTAACTAACTATTAAGTTGTAGAATATGGCACTTAAAATAAACAACGGAGTCATATCTCCTGATATAAAATCTACAGTCCTCATTTTGCTGCAATGTGAGTTCTTGTTCAGCAGTGGATAGAGACCATGCTAGTTAGAGAGAATGAAGGCAGAAACACATAGAAAGGCTGCTGTCTCAATGTGTATATAATTCTAGTGATGTCTATGGCAATAAAATAGTGTTGGGCCCCCATGAAATGTAGATAAGTGCATGCCTTTGTTTATGATTTCAGGAAACCTGGAGCTTATCATTCTGACCTCAGTCTTCCCAGCTGTTGGCCACCTGGATATAAACCAATACCACTGTCTGATATCGCATATACTTACGTGTTTGTATAAGAACATGTTATGCGTGTATAAAGCTCTATTAGATCTAGTCTAGTGGCCTGACATATATACTTAGCTATTCAGAGAAAGTGAGGGCACAATTCAAACATGCAAAATGAAGCTTTAAGTTTTACATTTTTAATAACATGGGCTTGGACTTACATTAGTTGAAAAGTTCTAAGTAAAAGCAGAACTCAAGGTGATCCCATGAAGAAAAGGTCTGAGACATCAAAAGACACCCTTCTAAGCAATCAAGGATACTGTTGAAGGGAAAATGATGTTACATTCAGAAAGATCAGGTACCTTTGAGAGAAGGAAAAACTTAATGTTATGGAAGACAATGAACTTTGAAATATTAGAAGAAAATTAAGGTAAAAGTGTACTAAATGACAAAAGAAAAACTTATGAAACAGTTTTCTTTTTTTTTTTTCTTTTAATACTATTTAGATAAATAAAAGGAGTTCAGAGACCAAAGCTAAGATGGGTTTCACACTATCCTTTTTGAAAAAGGAGATAGAAATGAAGATGAAGTTGAAGACCAAAGAGAATTAGGGTAGTAAAAGAGGCTTACAGAGATGAGAACATACATAAAATGTAATAATGATAAAAGGATTGGTGTCCTGGTTTGAGTGAGAACAGAACTATTCTGTTCAGTGATTTTACTTTTCAGCTCAGTTCTTCTAACTCACTGCACTGTCTGAAGTCAGCAGCCTGTTTTCACAGGCAGTGTCTGCTGCTGGCAGTGAGAACAGCCCATGGTTAGAGTTACTGCCAAGGATTGGTGTGCAGACCAAGGCCACTGCTGGATCTTGTGCACCACATTTGGGGGTCCAGAAAGTAAAAGGCCGCACCTGCAGGGAGGAGCAGACAGGACATGTGACCCAAAACTGACCAATGAGGGATTCCATCCCATATACATCATATTAGATATAAAACTGGAATCAGGAGGGTCTCGCCTGCTTTGACAGCTTTCCTCAGCTTGGATCAGGTCCTCTTCTCATTTCTTCCTCGGAGCATCTGAGGATGACTCTGACCATTTTGACTTCAATCCCAATCGGTGTGTTCCTGAATCCAGCACCAGAATCCAGCTCCTGAACACACCTCCCATCTGCTGCAGGGCTCAGTCTGCGATGCTCCTGGTGCCTGCTCCGCAGTATCAGTGGTGATGGTGACATAATTACCATTGACGGGTTGTGTTCAATACTGGTTTTGTATATATTTGTATATATTCAATTTATTATTATTTTCATTTCATTCAAGCTGTTCTAGTTTCCTTTTCTAATTAAGCCTCTTTCCCTTCCCCTTTGGGGAGGGAGGGGGGGTTAACAGAGAGCTTCTGTTATAGGTCTAAGGGGCTGCCCTGTCCCTAAACTGTGACAGATGATTGCTTGCTCATCAAATGAGGACCAAAACAAAAAAAAAAAAAAGAGAGTTCATGGCTCAGGTTGTGTTAAACAAGGAGATGACAAATGTCAACTCTAGCCAATAGAGTGGCAGCTTTCTGGGCTCTCTGCATGTTGCCTTGACACAGAAAGCTGAATTGTAGGGTCTGCATATGCTTTTCAAGAGGTTTACATGAACAGAGACAGGGAAAAGCTGAGCTTGGGTTACTTGTTCCTTAAAGGCATCCAGTCAGTCTGTTACTGAACAAGTACTTAATTTGAAGTACACTTGGAACTAAGACCTTGTGGAGAAAAGCTAAAGAGCAGAGCAGGGGATTACCAGGAAAGCAGGCAGAGAACAGGAGAGCAAGGTGAAGGAAGGTATCATGCGCTAATTTAGGGTGTCTGTTCGAATTGAAAAATAAAAGCAAAATATAGTGCAGTTCTAAATAAGCTTTTCTGAAAACTCATAAGAAACTGACAACTTTATTCCTTGACTTTTCATTCATTTGAAAATGACTTTTCATTTTCTTTGGAGAGTCTTTACTGAGGTGCATGGTGTGAGAATTGGAGACAGTGCTTATTAAATGAAATGGGACTTGCTGACTGGATAGAAGGTGGATTGGGAGGTACTGGAACAGTTGTGCAGAGGGGCTGTGGAGTGACCTGGAGATTTTCAAAACCCTGAGATACCTTCTGAGGTCCCTTCCAAATTGAATGATTCTTTGAGTCTGTCTGTTACATATTTTCTGTTCTCTGTATCAGCCAGGAGGAGAATAGGGAGTGTGGCCTCGTGGTTGTGTCCACACAGAACCTTGTATATGAAACTTTGAATGCTAACAAAACCAGCCAACAAAAGAGAGAGAGAGGAAGAAAAAAAAAAAAAAAGGAAAAAAAGGTGCATCCTTTTACCAGTAGTTCTGATTACTGTTGGTTCCCACATGTAAAATAAATGCAGAATTAAGGAGTGTTTATTGCTTAGGGTTGTCTTAGCCAGATCCTAAACCCTCTGCGTCCAAAGAAATTTTTCTTCGGCTATCATCTTTGTAAAGGCCTGTTATAGTAGCCTAGCAAAAACACAAGACACCAATTATTGGAAAAGTTATGTCAGATTTATGGCAGTGCTGGTTGCACATCTGGCTGACAATACCACTGCTGGGAAAAGCTGCCTCATCTGTTCAATGACTCTTTCTTTCATGAGATGATATCTGCACAATGCTGTGCTGCAGCAGAGAACCTGGCAGGCACAAATGCAGTTGAGAAGCTGTTAAGGGTGATTATTGGGCAGATTACCTTATCTTATAGCTCTCTGATTATGTAGAATATTGCAAATATGGTGATCCTAATTTGAGAGGATACTTTGGGTAGTGCATATCCTTGGTAACCATTGGCTGGTGGCATGTCCATGGAGCAACAAGCAGAAGACAATATTAATATCTCCTGCAAGAACCTTAGAAAAGCGTTTAATGGAAAATAATGTATGTGTTCCTTGTTGTGTCATGTATAAAGGTCTAAACTGGAATAAGGACTCTGAGAATGTCATGTGCAAAATGTCTCAGCTGGCAAAATTTGAATCTGATTTTTCTAAAGAACTGAGCAATTCACTAGGTGCTTTCCATTTCAAAATGTCTTGGTGAAATCACATACTCTCGGGCATTAGTTTTCATTGCATAAAAAATTCTGTTATTTATGGCAAGTTAACATACATGATAAACAACTGGGCAGAGAAAGAAGGATAAATGTAGGTGCCTCATGGTTTCATATATTTTATTACAGATGCAGTGTTCAGACAGTTCACTGGTGGACACTTTGCACCAGGAGTACTGCTTAATTGCATTGCTGGTTTTTGTTGAGGACTGGTCCAGAAATGCTCCTATATTTGTCCTGGAACAGTTTCACAAGTCTTTCCTCCCTCTTTCCTTCAATTCCCTGGAAAAATATCTCCACTTGCATTTTGTTGCTGCTCTTTTGTCTGTTTACCTTTCTCTCACCTTTGCTTCCCTGACTGAAGGCACAACTTTGAATCCACTGTTGTTAGTGAAAACATCATTGTATTTTTCAATTGAAAGACTTCTTACAAAAAATCCTATTTTTCATCTAGAATATGTTTTGATGAAAAAGCATTGATCAGCTTCAGTTTTTATGTCTTTCTTTAAAGCATCCAGTATTGATTAACTACCAGTGCATGCATCATGCTTAGCTCTGTGGTGGAATATCTGTAGGTAAACCCTATGTTCGTAAGAGAAATGTTGTCTAATACCAGTCAAATTTTGTATTAAACTTTTGCAATTCCTTTTTGGAAATAAAAGAGGAGCTTGATTATGTGTCAGACACAGGAAACAAGAATGACTGTCTCAAACACCAGTGTTTTAATCAAGGAAGAGTATAAGTCATCTTCAGTCTTAGTAAAACTACAGCTATTTCTCCTATCCTCACTAAAATATTGCTAGTAAATCCAGGATCACTCTACCAGCCTTGAAAAACTACATCCACTGTATAGAAGATCTTTTGCCAGTGATGCTTTCTGTTTTGATAAGCTTGAGGTTACTTAGAGACAAGAGAGGAGAAGGAATCATTATTGAAAAGAAAATCTGCAAGCAGTTCAGAGTTTCTCACCATGCTTTTTTCCCCTTTTCTAAGGAATGTAGTTGTAACTAGTTTTTGATACAACCTTTAGTTTGCTGCTAGACTGAATGTTGTGTGTTTCTTAATATGTGGTGGTTCCCCCCCCCCCCCGCCATACACACACACCTTATGTATAGTTTCTTTTGGCAAAAGGAAACACTTCAACTAGGCTGAACTTTGGGATGTGTCAAAATGTAAAGCCTGTGGGGCCTCTTGCCTGTCTATGTTGCTTTTGCAAACATGCACGATGCCAGCTGTGCAGAATGTCCCCTCCTGCCCAAGGCTGGGCAGGAAACTGCACCCTGTCTTCCTACGCTTGGCTGTGCTAATTCCCATCTCTGATTGCCAAGCGTGATTATTGCAACGCCTTGCACCGAAAGCTCAAATTGCTAGCCAAGTCAATTGACCTAAAGGCAGAAATGGAAGTTTCCAGAGAGGTCTCTGAGCTTACTGAAATACAAACTAGGAATGCTAGGTCCAATGTTAACAAGAGACATATTTGTCCCATAGCAACTTCCTGGCTTTTGCTTGAACAGTCTTCCAGAAATCTTAAAAAAAAAAAGTCCTAAACCAAAAACCCAACCAAAAAAACTTTAGTTCTGTTAAATGGATTCCAAGGTACCACAAATTAGAAGAGAATTGATAGGTATTTTCATGGTCTGTAAAATCCATCAAGGAACTGTGGCCTTTGCTGCTGTAGTTCTGTTACTCATACATGCCTGTGAATATTCTTCCTACACTGATAAGGTTGACTGGTCCTCTCTGCTCTGTAAAACTGGGATGTGGTGTTTCTTGGTTGGTTGGATTAATCATCTGAACAATGTAGGTAAATAGCAGAGGTGGTTTTTGTTTTTTTTTTTTTTTTGTTGTTGTTTTTTTGTTTTGTTTTGTTTTTTTGTTTTTTTGGGGGTTTTTTTGTCCCTTAACTTCTACACGGAACGTTTTTTCTTTCCAACTCACCCTGTGCCACCAGCACTTCTTGTATTCCATGATAGGGAACAGTAAGCCATGTCGTCCTGCACTACATGAACCTTTAGAGTCATGCCTTGATAAGTGTGATATTTTTAGCTTTCTGAAGTATTAACAGAATAACATATATATTGGACTGTCTTGTTACAGACAGTGGATGGATTAATTATTTTCACATCTATTAGAGAATCTGTTTTCTCTAAAAATGTCTGTGTGGAATCATGTGCAAATAATCTTCCCAGTGTGAAATAAAATATCAAGAAAGAACACTGAGAGTTAACATATTTTCTTGACCATTTGAAATTCTGCATGTCACCATTTTATTTGTGACCCTTGCTCTTCTTTTATGCTTTGCAAATGATTCGTAGTTTTTACCTTCCTGATGCCAAGAACTCAGTTCTTAGTGCCAGTTCCTAAGCTGACAGCCAGATTCAACTTATATAAAATAAACCTGAACTACTGAATGTACCTATTTAGTTTCTCACTCTAGAAAGGGGGTTAAAAATAGCTAAACAGAGCTCATGCAGCTACAAAGGAAGCAGGTTGGGTCTTTGAGACTGTAGTCAGTTTAAATTGCTGCTGCTTTATATTCTAACCTCTACTTAGCCACTGCTTGTCTTCACATCCTGTTCCCTCCAGAATATGTTACTACTTTGTCCCTTAAAGTTTCACTTTTCTTCACAATCAGACATGGAAGGGGAGCGTTCATAGAGGTATTTTACACCAACATGGTGTATTTGTTTGTGGTGCATGATATTAAGTGTATTAATATGTGCCATCTACTTCAACTTTACAAAACCACAACATTACTAGTGTTTAAGGAACAACTACTGAAAAAAATTACACTGGTTGTCTGAGAACCACACTTGTATTGTGTAAGAATTAGGCAGTCGTTTCTTCCCAGGGGTTATTAATTCTGCCTGTGTATATGGAGGAATGCTAAGTTCTCTTTCACTTGAAACATCGTGAAATTTGAATAAAAATAAAGGGCAAATACCTTAAACCAAAAATTATCACCATGGCAATCAAGTATGAAAAAGCATATGGGGTGACAGGCATTAAAATATAGTCCATTTTCAGTTTGATTCCTGCCCAGCAATAGTTTGTTTTCTTCAGTAGACAATGTGAAAGGTAATCACTTTGCCTTTCTATCTAGTGAAAACAAGGGGTAACATCTATCAAACAATTGCTATGGAAGTATGTTCCAATAAATGTATATTTCCAGTAGGACTGGAAAATGTACTGAATACTAATATGACTCTCTTCTGTCTTGGTGCTGTCCTCAACTATTCTTTATTTTACCTTTTTTTTTTTCTCCCCTGTGAATACTCATTGCAGATAAATGGAAATGGGTATATTGTTTAATCAAAGTAATAACAGTAGCTATTCTTGCACCTTTTCAATCATTCAATCGAATCAAACATTCAGTCAAAATGCTTGTGCCATATCTACAGTTGCATGTACATGCAGCCCTGGAGCCTCGAGTTATTTGATTGATGGCTGAGGCCTGGTATCTCTGGAAAGTTAGACACAGGAAGAAGACAGAAGAGGAACACCAAGAGAAAAACTATTTACAGTTTTTCTCTCTGTTTTGGTTCTGGTTTGTGGTTTTGATTGTTTTTTGGTTTGTTTGTGAGGTTTTTGTTGTTGTGGGGTTTTTTTAAAGTCTAAAAGACTTTGTCATATTTTATTTTCTAAGAAAAAAAAAAAAGGCAGTCAAAAGTTTATGGATTGTAAATGCTCTAGTCATCTTGCCCTGAGATGGGTCACAGGATCTTTTATTCCCGCTTTCAAGAAAAGACACAAAAAACCATACAAATCCTGAAGCTGTGTGTGAATGCCGGGGCTACACCCAGAAGTATGATGGTAATTTGTGTAAAAACGTCTCAGCTGTGAACTTGTCAGCTCAGGCACTTCCAGCTGCACTGCATGTGGCATGAAGTGCAGTGCAAGCTGCAAACCTTCCAAGTCTCAGTAAATACTTAAGACTGAACTGCACTATGCCTTGGTGCTGTGGCTGAGTGGTTAACAACCCCCAGTGCAGACAGTGTAAAGCTAATTTTCCAGTTTCTACATTAGGTGCAGTCATAGCTTTTATTACTGCACAGATGTACTCTAAGGTGTTGAACTGTACACATAGCCTGTACAAGCTGAAACAGAACATCAAAGTGAGCATTCATTATGTCTGATGGTTTGGTTTTGGTTTTACTTGTGTTTTAGACATTTAATTCCATATAAAATAAGCTGCTGTGGCAGGTTCTCTGCTTTACAAGGTTGAAATTAATACTCATCATGAGAAATTAAATGAGATCCCTATGTAAACCTTTGAGCATGATAAAAACCAGAGGTATTTCTTAAAAACTTGGATCCACTTATTTCTCTAAAATCTATGGTGTCTTGTGCACCATCCTACTCTTATGTCCCTGTCAGTACTGAAGGTCCAGATCATCATCCTGGGAAAGGATGTACTATTTCTGTAACTTATGTTTTTCTTCTACCTTTGATGACTTAGTTCTTTGCTCAATACTTGTTATTAAAACAAAAATCTAGGAAAGACTGTGATGGTTCAGTCAAAGGGCTTTCCTGCTGAACTTTACTTGCTGGAGATGACTATTCTATATTGGGTTCTGTGAAAACACATATTTTTCAAATGTCAGTGATAAAATGACCTATTTCTGTTCTGAGAAAAACTTTATTGTCTTTAGACTTGTTTATTAGTTTATTTTTTCTCTTTGACCTTCAAGTAGATTGCTGGGAATGCAGAGTAAAAGCAAAGACCCTTTTTTATCCCTAGCCATCCTGCATCTGTCCTTCAGGAAGGAAAACAGGTTGATCCCATTTTTTATGGTTATATTTTTGTTAACTCTGGTAAAGTCTGATATGCAGTCTGTGCTCATTCATGGTCTGAAAAGAAACAAGTTTTTTTAATTGACTTATCTGACTCTTATCTGACTGTAAGGTACAAAAGAAACTATTTCAGTTTGCAGCTACCTATTGCAGTTTAGATTCAGAGTGTGCATTATGTTTTAGAAATGTAATGTTCATCGTGTTACCTTAAAATAACACTGCACCTGCAGTGTTATCAAACACTCTCCTCTAAAAGACTTGAATGGTTCTGAGGGTGTTTGTTTTTTTTTTTTCTTCACATTGCACATGTTCCCAGTGCTTGCCATTTCTGTGATGTTCCTTCCTGTGCTCTCCTTCATGTTAATTTTCTAGCTTCGTGCAGATAGCGTTAAAAATATTCTGTTAACTTTTCATGGTGATTCAGTGGAATCCTGTAATACTGAAATGCTCTAGATACACTAAAGGTACCTAGTATTTCCGTAGCAGCACCAAAATAAAAAGATGCAATGCATATGAAGTTAATTATGACACTGAGTTCTCAGTTCACAGTTTTTTTTACTGAGGGTGACAGAGCACTGGAATAGGCTGCTCAGGGAGGTTGTGGAGTATTCTTCTCTGGAGATATTAAAAACCTGCCTGGATATGACAACGTGTAATGTGCTCTAGGCAATCCTGATTTGCTGGAAGGTGGCGACTGGACTAGATGATATCTAAAGGTCTGTTCCACCTCCAGTGATTCTGTGAACACGTGGGTCAGAGGCTGGTGCCACCAGTGGAGTTTTGTGGTTTTTTGATTATGGGGAGGCTTACACAGCACTGTGCTGGCTGGTGACAGATTGAGTACAGCTGTCTCAAAGAAAGAAAAGGGTTTCTCCCTCACTGAGAGGGCCTCATTGGGGCCCATTGGTAAGTTTTTAAAATAGGTTTGAAGGGGGAAGGGGATAAAACCAGGCTGACTAGAGATGAGCTTAGGGGCAGCAAACCAATGTCTGGGGTGAAACTGATAGCCCATCTGAAGTGCATGTACACCAATGCATGCAGCATGGGCAACAAATAGGAGGAGCTGGAAGACATTATTGTGCAGCAGGACAGCTATGACATAGTCACCATCAAAGAAACATGGTGGGATGACTGTCATGACTGGAGTGCTCCAATAGATGGCTATAAGCTTTTCAGAAGGGATAGGCAGGGAAGGAGGATGGTTCTGTATGGTAGGGAGTGTTTTGATTGTATAGAGCTTAATGACTGTGATGATATGGTTGAGTACTTATGGTTAAGGATGAGAGGAAAGGCCAACAAGGCAGATATCTTGTTGGGAGTCTGTTACAGATCACCCAACCAGGATGAAGAGGCAGATGAAGCATTCTACAAGCGACTGGCAGAAGTCTCAAAATCACTAGCCTTTGCTCTTGTGGGGGACTTCAACTTACTGTATGTCTGCTGGAAATGCAACACAGCAGAGAGGGAACAGTCTAGGAGGTTCCGGGAGCATATGGAAGAGAACTTCCTGATACAAATAGTAAGTAAGCCTATCGGGAGAGGTGCCTCACTAGACCTGCTGTTTACAAACAGAGAAGGACTGGTAGGTGATGTGGTGTTTGGAGGCCATCGCAGGCTTAGTGACCAAGTGTATGAAGAGTACACCAAGACAGCTGTACTCTTCACTGGGTTAAAAACTGGCTGGATGGCTGAGCCCAGAAAGTTGTGGTGAACAGAGTTAAATCCAGTTAGTTACTGGTCACAAGTGGTGTTCCCCAGGGCTCAGTTTTGGGCCCAGTCTTGTTTACTTATCTTTATCAGTGATCTGGATGAGGAGATTGAGTGCTTCCTCAGTAAATTTGCAGATAACACCATATTGAGCAGGATTATTGATCTGCCCAAGGGTAGGAAGGCTCCTCAGAGGGCTCTGGACAGATTGGATCAATGGACCAAGGTCAACTGTATGAGATTTAGCAAGGTCAAGTGCTGGGTCTTGCACTTTGGCCACAACAACCCCAGGCAATGCTACAGGTTTGGGGAAGAGTAGCTGGGAAGTTGCCTGGCAGAAAAGGACCTGGGTGTGCTGGTTAACACCCAGCTGAACATGAGCTAGCATTGTGCCCAGGTGGCCAAGAAGGCCAACAGCATCCTGGCCTGTATCAAAAATAGTGTGTCCAGCAGGAGTAGGGAAGTGACTGTCCTACTATACTCTGTACTGCTGAGGCCACAACTTGAGTACTGTGTTCAGTTTTGGGCACTGCAGTATAAGACAGACATTGAGGCGCTGGAGTAGGTCCAGAGAAGAGTAATGAAGCTGGTAAGGGGTCTGGAGAACAAGTCCTATGAGAAGCAGCTGAGGGAACTGGGGTTGTTTATCCTGAGAAGAGGAAGCTCAGGGAAGACCTTATTGCTCTCTGCCACTACTTGAAAGGAGGTTTGTAGTGAGGTTGATGTTGATCTCTTCTCCCAAGCAACTAGTGGCAGGATGAGAGGTAATGGGCTTAAGGTGCACCAGAGGAGGTTTAGATTAGACAACAGGAAAAATTTCCACACTGAAAGAGTGGTAAGGCATTGGAATAGGCTGCCCAGGGAGATGGTGGAGTCACCATCCCTGGAAGTGTTCAAAAACACCATGTAGACATGCCACTTCAGGACATGGTTCAGTGGTCATGATAATGTTGAGTAGACAGTTGGACTTGATGAACTTGGAGGTCTTTTCCAACCTTAACAATTCTGTAATTCTATGATTCTATATGGAAAGGCTGTTCAGGACATGGCAGGTCATTCCCTTAAAGACTTTTCAGTCCTCCATATGATTCAACTCAACCAGCTCATTGCTGCCACTTTGAATTTCTTTCTCCATCATAACAATGATGTTCTTCATGTATGCTTCATGCAATATAAATAGGAAAACTGACAGGAGACTGACAAATCCAGCCTAAGTCTCTGAACTTGAAAGAGAGACCAACATTTCTAAGTAAATTCTGCTTGTTGTTTTAAAAATATAAGCAATTTCATCACAACTCTCAAATGGGATTTACTTGCAAACAGTGGCATGTAGTCACAGTACATGCATGCATTCATCAGCTGTGGTTTGTCTTTAAAATCCAGTCAAATATACTAAAACACCCCAAAATAAAGTTAGTTCACTGTTTTTGCGGTCATTAATTTTGACAGGCTGCTCTAGCAAGTCGGATTTTAGAAGTCAAATTTCTCAATTGCATTTCTTTGACTATGTTTAGAAACCTATGTTTAAAGAAGCTTTTTGGCAGCCAAGGGAATAAGAATGGAGAGAGAATCTGAAGATGAGCCTGGAGCTGCTGCTGGGAGGAGATGGTTGGGTCTTCTGACCTGTGGCTACTCTTCAGAAGTGCTCTGTGTGTTGTTCTGAGCACCTGCCTCAGTAATGATTTCTATGAATATTTTCTTCTTAAGCTGTTACTCTTCCACCATTAAGTGTACTAACAAAGCTCCAATTTACTATAGTAAGAGTAAAATTGGTTCCAGAATTAATTAATCCAATTCAGTTTGACGTTGTTCAGGATATTTTCTTGAAAACTTTGATTGAAAGTTCTCCTCCTCCAGGAGGATATATTTCACCTTTCACTGTTATCAGTAGAGTAATATAATTATTTAATCATTTTGTGAGAGAAACTGCTTTTCAGATGACTGGTCATTCACATCTGTGAACATCAGTGAAATAATAGAACGAAATTAACTCAGGAATGTCAACTTGCTATCAATTATATGCTGCTGGTGGTGAAACACACGATGTAATTTAATGTGGCAAATTAGAAACCCAAAACAGGTTAAAATTACAAAGATAATTATGAACTATTTCATTTAGAGGGACTTTTCCTATCCTGTAGCTTTTATAAAAAAAAAAAAAAAAAAAAAAAGCCAAAACCAACTACAAATAACAAACCTAAACCAACACACTTCAAAAACCTGGAGACCACAGAATTTGAAAATAGAAAAAAGTGACGTAGTTTGGCTGAGTGTATTCCAAGATTTCATGACTGAAAGAATATAGATCCATAAAATGTCCCTTTGCATCTATGTCTTCCTACCCTGATTATCAAAAGTGCTTAGATATCTAATCTTAACTATTTTTGAGTGCTCACAGTTATATGTGTTAATGGTGCTTAATAGATTTCTGACACCTAATGATGTATGCAGGCATTGTTCTGCTGACTGTTCAGAGAGCCCAATCCAGTTGGTCATTAGAAAACATACTTCCATCACTGTGTAAAATGTTGATGACAAAGGTGAAGATGAAGAAAGCATCCTCTACTATAAATAGTAAGAAGGTATTTGGAGAGGTCATCTGCTGTGTTGGAAACTCCTTTTCCTTTTCTTTTCATCCTCTGGAGAAATTTAAAACCATATGTCCTGCAAGTGCTCTAGCTACTAAGTTCTACTGATTAGAGTTGTCCTAACTGGGCTTTACAAGGATCCATGGTACCACTGGTTGCTTTCCTCCTTCTGTGTTTTGTAAGAAATGGTTAGGCACTTAGCTCTTGAAAAAATAACAGATCTTCAGTAAAAGTTTTTTTCTTATTTTAAGGAACAAGATAGCAAGTTCTCTGAAAGAGGGCATGCCAAGGCATAAGCTTCACATTTGCTAATTTAACTGTCTCTGCACATATTGCTTTATGCAGACCTTTTTTTTTGTTCAGTCCCCCTTTTCAGAGTGACTGGAGGGTCCCCTACACAGGAAGGTACCTAGGTGCCAGGTAGTGTAATGTCCAATGTAAAAGTAATGCTTTATCTAAATTTTAGTCTTCATCATCAAGCATTTATATCTGACACCCCTGAAAGTTGTTTCCTTTTGAAAACACCTACCACTTCTCATCTCTTGAATCAATTTTAAATATGTCAGTTGGGTGTTATATTCACCCATTTATGAGAGATATTTTGAAGGTCTTTCTGTAACATTTAGAAAGCTTACTTCAGGCTTACCAGAACTTGTATCTGGCAAACACCAGATAGTTCGTATGTCCTGGGATATAAATTGTCATGATATCTCAAGGGTTAAAACAGTACCTGACAAGTTAGACAAGAGCATTTGAACTGAAGAAGGTTAGAGCATTCTATATGACAGGAATATGGGTACTTTGTTGTAAGCAACCCCAACAGGTGATCCCAACAGGATCACATTGGTGGCAGATAACTGAATTGTATTAAAATATAGAAATAATGTGTCAGAAATTAAGACTGAAGTGAATATTAGAGATACTGTACATATGAATTCTGAAAAATTTACTTTTGATGGGTCATCTGTAATTTTCAAGTACAGCTTTTAATTGCTGTTTGCAGAAAGTTAGTTTTGACCATAACCCCCATTTTCTGCTCCTACAATGTGTCTTTTGTTATATTTTCTTTCTTATGATTAGTGCTTATAGTGTCTGTTGATAGTTCTCTTGCTGTTGTTCATATGTAGAATTTTTCAGTAATTTCCATTGACTGAGTTTTTTTCCAGGTGCTTTTCTAATATGACAGACAAATACTGTAATTTCTCATTTTTTTTCCCCAATTCTGGTTCCACTCATATGACTAGGATAGAAAGCAGAAAGATTTTCACAGTGTGTAAGCATATTCATTAAAATATATTACACTTCTAATTGCCTTGCCTTACCTTACCTTGTTTACTCTTTCAATAGTACTACATGAATGATTGTGATTGTGAGATCAATGTGTCCAAGCTTTGTGTATTTGTAAACCAAGATTGTGTTTCTTTCCTAGAACACCATAGAAATCTAAACATAAGATTCAGTGGCTGATGGATAAATGAAGTCTAACTGCATGGATTGAATGTGTTCTTAAAACCAGGCAGAGATTATATTCATTTTCTATGCAAGAATCTGAGTGTAAGTGCCTTTGATTCAAGAGGAACATAAAATAATTTCCCACAAAGTGCTACAGGAAAATAACTTATTCTGTATTTCATATACAGTGAAAATCTTTTACATGAGACACCAAAAGGCATGTATAAGAATAAAACACCAGTACCAATACCTGCATTGTTTAACTGCAGCAGGCAACATTATTATACTCATAATAAAGTATCCTTTGATACTTCTACCTGTTCTCTTCAGGACAACCATATTTCTGCATAGAAGAAAACATAAGTGAATGATTACTTGCCCAAATCAATAAGGAGGTCTGGATTAGGAAAAATTAACAGCTAATGTAGTGTGCCCAAAATTACTGGGACAAAGAATACATATTCCAGGACTAAGAAGCATAAGCTAGCAGCTGAGTAAATTTTGTGGGTGTAAGGCCCTGGAGTGTTGCATGCTAACAAAACTGATTGACTCAGCAAATTACTAGTAGCCCCAAGTAAATTGTGTTTTGACTTTAAAGGTTTTATTAAGGAGGTAAATCTGAATAACATTTCAAATATTTGAGTACTGATTACCCTGCTCTAAATAAGTCCATAAATCTCAACTGTGTAGTAAATACCCTATCTACCATTGTTTAGTCTATGCTATTATAGACTCATAGAGTTTGACGTCATAGAGCATTGGCTCATAGTGGTTGATCTCCCATATATCCTATTACATATGTATTAATAATCCATAAAGCGCAGAGATGTGAGTCTGTGTTGTGTATGCTATAGAAGCTTTTCCATGTACAATAAATCAGATTCATTAGGTTCATCATCTGCATGAAAAGCAGAGGCCCATCATGTGCACCAATTTCAACAGACTTACTGCAATCAAGTGCTGGAGCACTAGTCACAGTACAATGTCCATACCCAGATGATGCCATGCTGTAAAATGGCTCCATACGGCAACTCATTTTGTTTCAACACCTTCTGCCTCTATTGATCCGAATAACCTGTGTCTGAGGAGCTTTACACTTTAGTATTTTTTTCCAAAGAAGACACATTAGGTAAAAATCTGTGCCTAATTTGTATTTTGAATTTGTCTGATGTCAGATTCTGCACAGTAGTACATTTTTTTTTTTTTTTCTTAGTTTCAGGGTTCAATTAGTACTCACTAATTTTTCCACAATACAGATAGTTGTACTGTGAGCAAGTTGCCTTTCATTTTTCACCTGCAATGAGGTGACAGTTTGAATTATTTAAGAGCCTTTTTTGCCAAACTACAGACATATTTTGTGGCTCTTTTCTTAATCATCTTCAATTCTCAAAGGACTTTTCAAAATATGAATAATGATACTGGTTGTGTTATCTGAATACTTGTTTCTCTAAAGCAGCAGTCAAAAGTCATTTCAGCTTCCTACCGCTGATCAACTCTTTCCCCTGTATTTGTCCTTTTGGCATAGTATAACACTGGGAGTTATGGCTGAGCTTTTTGTGCCCACCAACAAGAGTGGTCTGATGTTATTCATGAGCCAGATGACTTAGTATGAAAATGGATCTTGTTTGAATGGCCCATTCAGATGTGAACGTGGGATTCTGTTTGCTCTGTGATGGACTACTCTTCATTTTGTGTTCACTCACTCAACATGAAGTAAACGCTTTCCTAGCCAATGTAACAAGCCAGCTGCCATTCCATCAACACTTGCTAACCTGTTCATATGACATCTGATTAGGTGAAGTATGGGCAAAGCAATCACATGTGCTAGCAATCACGGCAAAGCATGTGTGTACCTGCTTATCCTACACCACGCAAACACAACTATTATTTCTCTGCTGATTTTTGTTTCATCTGAATTTATTACAGCAATCCAAATCTTCAGTAAAAAGTTTAATAATGTGAGGCAAGGTAGAGTTTCAGTGTTTTCCTGGCAATTGTCTTAAGGAAAGAAAGCTCCATGCTATTCCCAGAGATTTCTAGAATTTCTGTCTCTTGTTAGATGTTTCTCAGCTTTTTTTCTGAATAAAAATGATACTGTGTAGCACTGGCCCTTTGATTAGTATGTCACATGGCACTAAATAAAATGCCTTACAGAGTTTTACACTTATGAACAGCTTGGCAGTTATCTCCACTCCCCAAATTATCTCCTTAAAGTACAAAATGAGACCCGGGAAGGGCTATATTCCATAACAAATGCCTAACTTCTGTCCTTCAAGTCTCAGTGCTCTCTCCTTCCTTGCTCTGCATCAATGTCATATTCAGTAGCTTATTGTAGTGTAGCTCATTCTTTCTGGGTTTTTTTTGTCTTTAACAATGCAAAAAAGAAGTTTATTTTTCCTCCATATACTGTAGTATGATAGATTTGTTGCCCTTTGTATTAATGTTTTTGATCCTTTCTTTTATTTTGCTAGGAAATTAATAAAAGTGATATAGAAATAGCAGATGGGATAAGAAATGTAACTTACTGACAGGAAGCTTGAAGTCCTCCTGTACATGTTAACTCAAGAATAGTTTCAGCTAATTGAACTGTAGCAAACACTGTAATGCTTCAGAAATGTACTGTGTGCATTTTTGGTTGCTTGATGTGCAACAGGCAGCTTTTAGGAGAATCAGTGCAAGAAGCTGTTACAGGTGCATGAGAAGGCAGCGTTTGTCTTATCCTGCTGTGAAATGTTATGATGTAAAATCAATGCATCTTACAAAAAGCATTCCCATAACAGTTATTGGCTGCTATATAACATCCTTTGCTCTGTGTTTTCTGAGCCGTACTTTACTTACGTTACAGGTTAAGTGTCCGTTTTCGTAAGTAGGTAAGTATCTCATCTGAGCAAAACATAGACTACTTGAAGCAGACAAGTAGCTTGTTCATCCAGAAAGCCTGGCAGGAACTATCTTCACAATCTGCAGCTGTCAAGGGTACCAGCAGTAGAATGATTGAATGACAAAAGGGCACATGTTGATTTTTAGTTCACCAAGATCCTCTGTAGTTCTTACTACAGACATTTTTATGGTTCATGCTACCTTTGGATAATGTATGAAAAGGTGGATGAGTACATGGCTTACTTTCTTGTCTACTTCTCTAACCAGAAGAAGCTGAATAGATTTGAATGTAGAAAAGAACCTTTATAGAAAATCCCCTCTGTGAAGGACAATTCTGTACTAACACTGCTGTTAAAGATCTCTGTCAGCTAGTTCTTAATCAATAGCAAGTGCATAAAGTGGAATTTGGCCTTTATAAAAGAAATTCAATCTGCATTTGAAGTAAGTGCAATACATCAAGTATTTTCTTTTGCCACCTTTTTCCATTTGGATCATGGTATTGTACTTTGTAGTGAAGAAGGATAAAACACTTCTTTTGAACATTGGTTAGGAAGGGGTCCTTGTGTTTGAGCTCTAGATTAATATGCTGTCTGTCCTGTTAAAATGTATGAAAGTCATACAGTAGCTATGGCAAGATCAGCATCAGAGGAGAGTCACAACACTCTAGAGGCAGACAGCTCATTATTGCAGCACAGTGGCAAATCCTTTCTCCAGCCTTGCTGAGGAGCACAGAAAGAGAAGGGGAAAGGATGATCCCTCTGGAATTTGGCTATTAACAGCTGCCTGGACTGTATGAACTCCTACAAAGAGAAAGACTTACCTCAGAGGAACTTGCTCCCCTGGAGTGAGATGCTAATGAAATGCACTGAAGCTTTTCAGGAACTTCTCACTTCTCTTTGTATAAGGTCTCATTTACACAACAGAAAGAATCTGTAGCTGATCAAGGGTCAGCAATATGCTGGTAAGCCTTGCTGCACGCTGTCTGGCTGCAGCTGTAAATACAGGCATGCTTTCATCGGTGCTGCATCAGAAATGACACTTGAGACCAGTTACTAAAAGTTGCCAACAGGATGCTGACACTGGTCATTTCAGTTTCTGATGGTGATCTCCATCTAGTACACAAGTAGCAGTCCCTGTTGCTGGAGTCAGTTGCTAGCTTTGTGTTACACTTATGTAAGCTTTGTGAAGAGGGGAGATTCATTCTAATCTATCAGACCTGATTCCATTGTACATGAACAGGTGAAAAGACGCAAATATTTACATGAAGGACCAAATGTTATTTCCTCTGGTAAAGGAAAGTCATGAAGCCTGTTGCACTGTTTGGGTAGGAATGAAATATGCAATAAATTTACAGTGAAATGAAATGTCTTAGGATTTTGAATCAAAGAAACGTAAGTCAAAAGTTAGATGTCTTCATTTTTGAGTCTATTGTGCGATATTTACATCTACAAAACATAAACTTTGCAATGTTGCAAGCTTATGAAAAGTCCATTCTCTGATATAAGGCAATCATACAGTATGAACTGAGGCTTAAAATTAATCTCCTGTCTGTAAAAATGGTTGCTATTGATTGTTTTTGCAAGTAAGAGAGATGGAGGTGGTCCAAATACTTGGAGATATGTTCTGGGTCATTGAATACATTTCAGAGAAACTTTACCATAACTAAATAGCATATTTGATTTTCTTATTTACATAAAAATAGGAAATGTTGCTCCCCTGAGAGCAGCCCCCTCCACTCTCTTTTATGTAGCTTTGTTACAGATGTTGGTCTTATGGCTTGGACATGAAATAGGGTAGGACAGGAGTATCTGATACTCAATCCTCATTCACAGGCAGGCAAATGGGGAACTATGGAGTGGGCCAAAGAATTCAGAGTTTGTGCTCTGGCTATGTCAAGCATCAGTTTTAAGCAGGATAGGTAGGGTATGAGGAAGTTAAACCTTTATCAGTTATATCGCAGTCTTGCAATAATCATAACACTTTCCTTTTCCTGGTATGATGTAAATCTGGTGCAAATAGATAAAATTATCCAAGGTAACCTGGCCGGTTTTACAGGGTGTGTGTAACTCTCCACCACTGCCAGAGAAGTGGCCATAACTTTTGCCAGTGATGGTGACAAGAGACTGGGACAGAAGAACCCCTCTTACAGACACCATGATTGGGCTTGCACTAGATCATCCTTATGTCACAGGCTCGTCTTTTCCTATACATTACTCCCTTCTCAAGCCCTGCTTTTTGTATCATCTAGCTTGTGATGGTGTTTAATATTTCTTTCTATGTACTTTCAAATTTGTGGTAGGTGGGGGTGTGTAATCACTAGAAAGTGCTTTCTGTGTGCTGCTATACTGTGCCAGATGATTTCTGTATTATGCTTTCCTCTCAAAATAACTAGTAAAATCTCAGCTTATCAGAAATATAATTGATCTCTCCTTAATTTTATCTACTGAATGTCCTGTAGGACATACATGCTAGAAATCAGATGTTCTTTACAATTGTTCTACATAATTCTGCTAAAATAACAAGCAAGTATAACTCTTAGATCTATTTAGTGCAGGCACTTACACTTTTTCATTTGGAGCAACAAGTATTTGTCCAGATTAAAAAAAAAAAAAAAAGGCCCAACAATCAACAGAATTAAAAACCCAGACAAAACCAAACCCCAGCAATCTATAATCCCCAAGTCAACATCAGAAGAAAAATTGCCTCAGTGACTGAGCTCTCAGTGCTGAACTCAAATGGTACAGAAAAAGGACCCAAGCTTTAAGCCTCCTGCTTTCTGAACAGATGCTATTAACTTTTTAGAAGAACCTTTTTTGACCTTTGTTTTTATGACTCAATCTATGGTTCTTCTGTAAATGTCCATTTGTGTGGAAACCACTCTAGCTACACATGGGCCCTTGTATACCACAATGAAGTCTTCAGACAGTACTGCTGTTTGGCCCACATCTGTGATCAGTAATATAAGCTCTTTCAGCTCTTCATTCAACAAGGACATAAAAAAAGGTGTGATAGTAACTACCTAACTCTGCCAATTTTAATTCTGATTTAAAAAAAAAAAACACTTGCAAAATATACTGAGAAATATTTTTAATCACAGTAATTTAAAAAGTTGGATTCAAAACATGAGACACATCCTCCTTCCTGAGGGGCAAGCTTCCATCTGCTTTGTTTTCAGAAAAAAAAAAAACCACTCAGCTGCTCCACTCTCACTCAGTCACTCTCTTCTAGGAGAAGGAAATACAGACACAACAAAATGAGATTGTTCTCTGAAAGGAAAAAGTAAGAACTTGAAGCTTTTCTATGGCTGACTTCTGTGAGAAAGTATAGAGGTGTTTAAAAAAAAAATAATTAAAAAACCCAACTTATTTGACTCTCTTCCCCC
>JANHGN010025031.1:35829-64792 GCA_024605025.1 Megaceryle maxima | reverse complement strand
GGGAAAAACAAAAACAGTTAATCTCTTTCATACATTTAATAAAAAAAAAAAAAAAAAAAAAAAAAAAAAAAAAAAAAAAAAAAAAAAAAAAAAAATCAGATGCTAGACATGAGCTTTTGGAAACTTGGAAAACAGGTAGAAAGAAAGAAAATAGTAACTAATAGAGTGCCATACTGTCAGCTCCCTTGTTTCAGCTCTAATGCATGCTGTACTTAACAGCAAATAGGTCTACAAAATAGACTACCTGCTTGCAAGGAGAGAGTGTGTATCTCCAGCCTATGCTTAGAAGGTACACAGCACATTATTCCTTGCTGTGGGTAAGTCTGCATGTCTTAAATAAAATTAATTGCAATCATGTTAAGAACATTCAATTGTTATTTTTTTCTAAAACAGGCTTTAGCTATGTGGGTGAATGGGGTTTTGGTCTTACAGCTGCAGGAAAAAAGTCACTTACTTAAGATTCTACCAGAAGGCTTTGACAAATCACTATTTGTGTGCTGCAGTGGACAGATAGGTACCATATACACTGGTGTGTTTTTATTTACCAGAGGCAGTCTTCAGAGCTTTGTACTGTAGATGTTTTTTCCTAGCCACAGCAGCCATGTAAAAACTAGAAGTTACTTCTGCCAGAGAAAACTGGGATTATATCAAAGCAGTTCAGTTCCTCATAACAAAACCCTGTGCTTGGTTTCCAATACCAAAATTGTAACATTGCAACTTTTTCATAAGAATTAAATGGAAACAGAAATAAAGGGGGAAGAAAAAGCTTTTAGAGTGTTAACTCTCCACGGCAGGAGGAAGCCAGCATGGGCATTGAGCTCAGCACACTCATCCCCTTCTCCCTGCTGAAAGGGACACAAAAAGAACTCTGGCTAAGCATTTATTTTTCTGCTAATGTGAAAGTTTTCTTTTAAAGAGGAAGCAGATTGAACAGAGCATGAGAAAAGAATTTGACTCTGGCTTATTTCCAAAGGGTTTTTTTTCTGATGATTCACTGTTATCACTTATATTCACATTAGAACCAGCCTCAAAAGAAATATCCAAACCCAAAACCAACTCCCCCCTACACCCAACAACAAAAAACCCCTAGCACAAAAGCACTAAGAAATAGGATCTTTCCTACTGCTAAATTCTGCTAATAAGCTATATAAGAAGAGAATCACGTAAGACTGCCTATGTTCATTCACATTAGAGTAGTAACATAGCTAAGCCTCTAGATTTGGAACTTTAGAGCACATCTAAAGATGTTGAATCTCCAAGGCATTAAACAAAATGGTTGACACTGATTAAACTTCTTGTTTTACTTTAGCTATATAATAAAATAAAAAATATCTAAATATTGCTGAGGTCTAAATTGTTTAAATTTTAAGTATAGTCTTTTCAGTAGTTTTGTTTTCAAACAGCACTTTGTTTGCATATTTGCCATATGCTTCTGTTACTCAGACCTCTTCACACAACCTGACACACAATTTCATTCTCCCTGCCTGCAATAATATTAACAGGCAGGTAAGAATATAAATCTAACTTAAGACCAAACACAAATCTATAATTATTAGTAACAGTTTGTTTCATTTTCAGTAGATGTTAAGTTTTACCTACAGACATAATCCCAGGGAAAGATTGTAACTGATTATTTTTTTTTTCTAGTTCAAGTGACCAGCATAAATGCTACTGAAGTACTACTAATAACAGAGAGATGCAATGCCTTCTTACCCCATCCTGATGATAGCATGACTTCTGGCTTATTTTTTTCCCCATAACAGAACTGTCTGCTATCCTTACAACCAGAGCTTGATCAGTTCTAGCTGGAAGAAAGCCTGTACCAAACAGCAGCAAGCACATATTTAATATGACTGTAGCTTTACGCTCTAAACACGCTTTCATACAAATTCAATACCCACAACAACTTCTAAGTATCAGTCACAGTCAGACTCACAAATTTCCCTCTTACCTCCCAGTTTCAGGACTCCTACCACTAGCACTGATCATTACATTTTTAGGTTCAAACACCAATTGCCCTCCCATTTGCTACCTCCATCCCAAAGGGTTTGTGGGTGGTGGTTTGACACCCATCTAGGAACTCCAGGTGTATTATGTGGAAGAAGGGTGAGACACAAGCATGAAAGCGTGATGCTCTTCTCTCTTGATGTTTGGAGCCCATACACTCATGTATACCTATAACACAACCCAATATTACCTAGGTACTGGCATTTAGACTGTCCAGCCTAAGCTTGACAAAGCCATATCTTTTTACTCATTTTCAGTTGTGAAGCCAAGAACATGAAAGAACAGCAGGTAGTGTTTCCAAAGTCTCCACACTAGCTTATGCCATTAGCTGTGCAAGAGCTGCACTATCAAAAAGCCATAGGAGAACAAACAGGGTTATGGCAGCAGAAGTCAGTGGGTAACTCTCTTGGCTAAATGTTTCAGATGTACATTGTGTATTACAGGCAAGTTTTCAAAGTCAGCTATGTTACCTCACTCTGGAAGACTGAAAGTCATCCTTGGACTAGATGGAGCCATTTTGCCCTTTTTGATCCCATCAGCCTACCCAACCAAATGATAATGCTGCTTTGTTATGTTACCATCTCCTTGCTTTTCTCTTACAAAAGACCTTTTGAGGCTTCTGGCAGACAAAACTGTATTGTCCCACGAAACTAGGGAGAGGGTGTAGTTTCCAAAGCTAATGTCTATTTTTAAAATTCCCTTTGTGGATCCCTACATTAATGTAACTGGTTAGGCAGCTGAATGTGTTGCTCTGGAATGCATAGTGCAGGCAACTTCATCAGCCTGTGAAGCAACACTTGAATGCTATTTCTGCAAGCTAAGTATAATGAAAAAGGTCGCTTAATAGGTAAGTAAAACAAAAATCCTTCTCTCAAGCTCTGAAGAGACACAACGCTTCAATATTTGGCTTAATTAAAAAGCAAGTAAAACAGGGAATAAGCAAGTAAGATATATGCTAATATATACTAGTCTAAGATAATCTTCTAATAGTAAGGACGTTTTGGCCAATTACATCAGTAGGTACTGTATCACTGTAATGAAAAGTTTACTCACAAGCTTCGAGTTGTATTTACTTACTTAACTTTAAAAAAAATAAAGACAAATAAGAAAGAATCTGTCACTCACCTTTCTGGCATAGTTAGTTCTCAGACTATTACATAGCCATGGATGCCCTTCCCATCTACATCCCATCACAGAACAAAAGTCCAAGGAATTCAAGTGTAATTCAACGATTAAGTCTTTTCAGTATTCTATTTCTAGCAGTCATAAATCATTACACCAGACTAAAAAGATTTAGAACTTCTATACCTAGGCACAAAAATCACCTGGCCCTATAGATGAGAGTAGAGGGGGATTATCAACTCATACAGCCTTTTTCAATTAAGTCATTCTACCTCACACAAACTTTTCTATTCTTCCTTTAGCAGTGATGCTCTATTTCCATGAATCTTTGTTTTTAAAGCTAAGAGTTAGGAAACTTCATGAGGATCTTAAATTGCTGCTCATTTGCTGCAGATATAAACCATGAGCTCTTTTAACTATTTGTCAAGCCAATATCAACAGCACATAAGTAGCTGTGGTACAGAGGCTTGAGGAAAAAGGACTGTAAATGAACATACTACACAATTACATACAAATTTATTCTCACATCACCAGCAGTGTGATGAAAGGTAATGCATCTAAACAAAGCTTTTAGGCGAGAGTAACTGACGTGAGGATTTTACCAGTAGGGAGTATCTGGGGACAGCTCAGTCACTCTGCTTCATCACTTCTTTCACATTTCCTCTTTGTGTAATCCTCTGCCAGTCTCATGTAACTCCTCCCTCTAGACCCAGATACACCAACACAAAAGCAAGCAGCACAAGTATTAAAAACAGTCTTCAGCACTGTCAGCCTGCATCAAAGCTTCCCAGGTAATTCTCTGCTCCAGCACAGAGCTCCCAAGATAAGTAACTTAAGTGTTTGTTTGGAAAAATAATAATTAATAACAACAAATATATTTTGCAGACACCTGTCTGTGACATGTGTCTGAAATTTTAATATCCTCCACATCCTTCTCATCTCAGAATGGGGCCATTTACTTTTAAAACAACGTAGGGGGGTGGGGGGAAAAAGGCAAGCAGAAGGGTAAGCACAAAGCACACACACATCTAGTTTGTCTCTGGCCTCAACTCACTCAGCACCTATATGTATTTCTACCATCAGAATTCAGTCATCAGGTACCAAACAATTCAATCCAAGCAACAATGAATATCAGATTCAACCTAATTCAGGGACACAGAGCTAGGGAGAGTAAGGTGTCCTAGTCCCACTGCTCCCCCAGGTACAATGGGAGCAACCAACTCTTTTGCTTCACAACAAAAGTTTACCTGAAAGATGGTAAAAATCTAGTACAGCTCTAATGGATTTTTTAAGAACAGTAAGGAGGCAAACATTCTAATCCAGAAAATTTTTTATTTTCGAAATAGAAAAAACTTTGTACAGAACATAGCAGATCCGAGTAAATCAAAATGCAGCAGTCTCCATGTGTCACAAAGGTTTGCTTTTAGCACAGTCCTTTCGCACTCTAGCAATCAGAAGAAGGCAAGCTCAGCACTTAGGGTAAAAAAAAAAAAAAAATTTAAAAAAAGTCACTCTTATCTGTCAGAACATGTATTTAGTCTGAGGTTCATTCTTCAGAAAATGTACCTAGAGGGTAGAGTACTCTCCACCTCAGACTGCACAGCTATTCACACTATAACAACAGACAAAGAGAGGACAGGAGATTTCAATAGGACAGATGATTTATGAGTCAGAACTGCAAGTCTGAGACAAATACCTTTTGTTCTAAATTCCTCTCCTCCTTTCCTACAAACACTGATGTAATTCCCAGAAAGGTATAAACTGTGGATCATCATGTATACACGCAGTGCAAATACTGTGCAAGCAGAAGCGTAAACCCATGTTTTGTTCCAGTGTCCAATAAAAGCAAGTAGATTCTTCTCCTATTCAACTGTACATTATTTATAACATTTCATTCTAAACCTTAAAGCTTCTACAGTAGTTTCCATAACTAAACTAAGCACTTTTATACACTTTGTGGTTCTCCAGCTGCAATTTTTAGGGCACCTTGTTTTCTACAGCATCAAGTACACAAGCCCCCATGCACACATTAGAATTCTTAAGCTCTGTTGTTGCTATACTCATGCTTCATTAGCGACATCATGCAAAATTATCTTTCTACAGTCGTACAGAGACAGATAAGAAATATGGCTGGACTGCTAAGGAGGAGACCACAGCATTAACCACGCCTGTAAGTGCTCACAAACTGTACGCAACCCATAATATCTCCCTTTTTATTTTTAAAAGCCTTTTTGATGAGGCAATTGTTCTTCATCTGTTACAACAACCAAGGGGTCTCTTAAGAAGATTATCTATTTACATTTATGCTGCTCTATGCAACTGGAAGAATAAATCACTTCAAGACGGACTGTAGCTTAGAAAGGCTTTGCTTTTAAAATTTTTTTTCAGAGGCAAAAAAATTCAGGCTTCTGATTCCAGTGATTGATTGTCATTGCCTCTTCTCCCAGTAATGAAATTCAACAAGTTACCATCTTTATCCACTTGTAGCTGGCCAACAGGCAGATGAACCGCTACCTCTCTACTTAACCAAGCCCTGGTCTGGAAGCATCCCCCTCCCCCAGGACCAGTGCCAATTCTGCCAAGCAGTTCTGCAATTGCAAGAGCAGGGAGAAGAGAATCCACAGAACCAGTGATTTATCAAAGGGTACATTCTGTTATAGACAGAGCTGTCACTCCACAATGCATACCACCAGTATGTTCGCATCACTGTCACTACTAGGCAGTGGTAGTTAGTGCTGGTGCTGTGGAAGGTCTCAGCAGTGGCCTCCTCTCATCTGAGCAAAAATACAAGTGCCACCCTCAACTGCTTCTGCTGCATTTTTCAAGTCAATCAGAGAATCTCCCTTAAAATGGCCAATGTGCACTTCGAGTACTCTAGAAAACCAAATATTAGTGCCTGGAGACTGCTCAGCTTCAACTTTATGGGCTTCCTGTTTGAACTGAAGAATGTGGTGGTGTTTTAAAAAAAATCTTAGCTTCTACTTGATCATTTTGTGTTCAGCAAGAGTCTACTGCAGCAGAAGTTGGCCTGCAGTTAAGCACATACCCTTCCCTGCTTGGTTCTGTGGCAACAGTACCCTGAATTTTCAGAACATCTCTATCTTTGTGATCAACTTCAAAGCATAAATAAACCTGCAGCACAGATCTCTGAATGAATAAAACTCTAATGGCTTAAAGCCCCATCTCCTTTCAGGGAAAAAAAAAAAAAAAAGTTATTGGCATGAAAGCAAGGACTGATGTTATTTGATTTGCAAAGTTGTTTAAAAAGAAAACAATGGCCCGTGGGCAAGACCTTCATTAAACAGCTTTCCCAAGTATGACTCGCACTGAGGCAAGTGAATGCTCTTTATCCGTTTTAACCCAAAAGAGGAGGAAAGGAAGGCACTGGCTTTGTCATTAATTGTTGATTAAACAATTCACTGTAGGCAATAATATGACATTGGTGAAAGAGTATGTAATTTAAAGGCAGTCACTGCTTCAGTCTTCCATTCCAAGTTCTTGTTTCAGGCTGAAAGACAAGCAGAAACATGACTTAGCTTGTAGCAAAATAACTGTTTGGAAACTCTTTAGACAAATTAGCAGAACTGACAATAAACAGAGCTGAAGTTGAGAGCTAAAAGATGGGAGTGGACATGCCACTCATTCTAGGTAATCTCAGATTCTGAAAGCAACGTGTATTGATCTTGAGATTGACTTGACAAACTGGGATGTGGAGAGCTCTCCTCTTCCAGTTTTGAGCTGCTTATACCACTCAGAGCAGAGTCACTCCACTGACCCGGTGGCATGCTTACCTCTTCAGGTAGGCATGGACATTGTCGTAGCCGTGGTACTTGGCCAGATAGACCAGGACACCTGTAGCACATCGGCCATCTCGCTGTCTGCAGAAGCTACAGTTGCAGATTCCACGACATGGAGGGCACCTCCAGGTCTACACAAAACACACAACAAACCTTTTCAACTAAACTGGAATGCCAGACATGATTTACACCCGCAATTTAAGAGGGCCCTGCTGCACACCAAGCTCTGCAGTGAACATCAGCACTACAGAAGTTTTCTAAACCAGTGCGAGAGTACAAACTCTTCAGTCTGTAAGGGATTAAACTCTGCTTCACGTGCCTTGCACATAACCACAGGAAGTATTCCTCTATCCTCAACTCCTGCACTACTTCCATAGCCCACAATAGCACCACTTTGTCCACAATACAGTTCCTTTCCATAGAGCACTATGCACAAATGCAAGGCAGAAGAGAATGCTATTCTGATGCTCAAGCACAAGAGTGTTTTGGCAGCTGCTCTACTCTCCTGGTTACTCCTGCAATTAATTAATTCCTGCAAATAAAGCTACAGAAGTAGCAAATGCAATGTGTTCTACAAAACAGAAGGGTCTGTGATTCAGTTTGAATGAAACCAGGACTGCATTATGTACTATGCAGCACTGTAAGCAGTTCCCCCTCTAAAACTCTTTCACTATGCATGTCTCTGCTCACGTTAAGCAAAATAAAGCTGAATATTAAAATTGTCTTACCGGATCCAGCAACGCTGTTCTGACATCTTCCCCATACCTGTTGCGGAGGCATGGCCCACAGAATTGGCCCCGTACTCCTATGCAATCAGGATTACGACAATTTGTCTTGGTGTCTATCGTTTTTTGGCGACACTGATGACAGGTGGATCCCTAGAACACAAGAACAACAGTTCAGGAAGCAAGACACTAAAGATGGCTGTTTAATTATGGGAATAGAGCATTTAACAAACAATCAATCTCCAGGGGCTATGGGTGCTTATCCTGAAGAAGAAAGTCACCCTGCAAGTTTGAACCAACTGTTGTAACACTGCATCTTCAGCATCTGTTCACCACTTTCCTCAGTTAGCATCACCTAGGTATTACAGATGTTGCAGGGTGAAAGCAAGCTAACTTGTTTGCTAAAGGCCATTCTACAAATTCAGGGAAAGATAAGAGACAAAGTTTCAAGATCTCAGGCACACTTCTCCTCAAAATCATATCCTTCCACTCAGAGACAGGGAGTCTGCTCTATTTGATGCTAAACCACAAGGAGGGAATAACAAGAAAATTAAAGTATGTATTTAATTGGGATATACTTACCATTGCCCTGTTATATACTTTATCTCTTGCAGATCCACAAATATTATTCAGCTCTTCTGCTGTTATCTCCTCAACTGGGCGCACAATGTGTGGAAAAGCCATAGTACCACGGTGACCCCTCCTGGGAGTTCGGGCTTCATGCTGAATAGTAAAGACAAAATACTTTTAGTATTAGTTTCAGCAAAAACTCTACATAAACAAGGTGAGGATCTTCAAAGCAGTGACAAAGTATCTGCCAAAGTCTCAAACATCCATTATGTATTTAAGCAAAAGATACAGATCTTTGCAAAGACGTATGATATGGATGTAGCTTTAGCACCTTCATTTGATCTCTCACCTTCAAGGTGCAGAAATGCTACTGGATCTTGCTTAATTCCTGCTGGAATGCAAGAGGAAGCAATTTTTCAAGGACAAAGTGGGGTGGAATGGAAAGCATACAACATGCTATTTTCTGTACTTCAGGACATATCACAATCATAATCATGATTAACTCTGTATGAATTGTTCTATATGAATTGCTGTTTCCTTGGAGGGATACAAAACTACCTTCATTATCAACCTGCAACAGAACTAGAACCTCAACATACCTCCAGGTATTCTTCAGACACCCTTCTTCTTCTCACCAAGATGTAGCGGTCATCGTCTTCCTCTTCTGGTAAAGGAGTAGGAGGACCTTCAATCAGGGACCTGGATCTTGTGTGAGGCCGAGAAGTTCGGTCTGGGTTCCTCCTCAATGCACTTCTGGGCAATGAATGCCTTGGAAGTCGCTTTGGTCCCTGGTAAAGTTTAAAAGCCCTTAATGAAACAACTGAAACCCCAGACAGCTCCTGTCCCTACTATGAATTCCTCCCTCTAAAAGACATGCCTTCCTTCTGTCTGTCCCAAAGATGAAGCCTCCCCCGTCCCATATTAGAAAACACAAGGTAAAACATCCTAGGCAAACTCATCTTGGGCATCCTGCTAGGTGCTAAGCAACAGTCAAAAGAAAGTTTGTGTCCATGCAGGTGCAAAGTCCAATAATTACTCCATGAAGCAGCAAAGCCCATCTCCGAGGAGTTGAAACTTTTAATATTGTTACCATCTTCACACAGGTTACAAGTAAATTAGCAGTGAAATTCATTACACTGCTGACTCACAACCCAACCTTCTTTAGGGACATAGTTAAGCCAAATTTCAGGTTTTTTTCCATAAAGCTCCAAATTCATACAATATTCAGGCTTGAGCTTTCAAAGTCTGACCTGCCCCACTTAGCTCCAGCCTTTGTATAAATACATATTTACACAGCACCTTGTTTAATTCTATTGGCCTATGAAAACACCTAACCTTCATGAATTAATTTGTTCTGCTTTCTAAGTGGCAAATCAAAAGGAAACTGCACAATGAGGACACCTGTTTTAGGAAGCAATAGAATACGGAACTGGTCTTTGATTTGCACAGCTTAAAAAGCTTTTTTAATTGAGAGTTCTGTTTTGTGATGTTGGAATTTGACTCTCAGAAATCTGAATGCAAATATAATAAGTTTATACTTACATGACTGACAGCTGGCAATGATTTTCTCCCATTAAAGATACCAGAAACATTCTGCAACTCAGCCATTAGTTTTGCAAGCTAACAAGGGAAATAAAAAGGAAGCAGAGCCTTAAAAGGGTGTTTATGTGCTATTATAGACTATTAGATTAGGGCAATTGGCTATAAGTACAATTACTTATAGAAAATGCAGTCACTCTTCAACTTTTTACTTCTGTGTCTATTTATGTTCTTAGTGACTGCAAGTAATTTGAAAATGCTCAAACTTATTATATTGAAGCCCTATTCTGTAGGCTTGTAGTCTACGGATTTTTACTTAAGCACTTAGGCTATGGATTTTCACATGCCAGTAGACATAAAGTGTCAGATTTAAATATTAGGAATGTAAATTCCTCTTAATGCATTCACATAGTTTGCATTAGAGTTAATTTGAACAACCCGAAAGATCCCCTAAGAGCCAAAGGCAAGGCCCTGAAGGAAGGGGATACACCTAGGGAAACATCAAGTACTTGCCATTGCTTTGTTTTCTTTTATGTTTAAAGCTCTTTTTTCTAAAAACACAGCACCGTTTTCTTCAGAGTCTGAGTCTGAATCTGGAGCAGGCATCAGCTTTTCAGGAGGAGGCTCCAAATCACTCTTCCTCCTCTCTGATCTTCGAGGTGGAAACTTCATGGCTACTTTTAGAGCAACAGGGTATTTCCGCCTCCTCTGAGCTACCTCACTTGTATCCTTCTCCTCTGAATCCAATTGCAATTTCTGTCAACAAACCAGAATGGAAGCATATAAATTCAAATTATTTACTCTGAAGTTAAATACAGTTTTACAGTATTTTAGGGGGGAGCAGGTTAAAGAGTCTATGTGGCTGAAATCCTGAAAGTTACATCTCCAGACATAGTACTTTTTTTTTTTTTTTTTGGGGTGGGGGTGGAGGGAGTGTGCACATAGAGGGGAAGGAAAGGGCAGGAGACGGGGATTAAAAACTCAGGGAGAGTGACAGCGTGCTGCTGCAACACATCAGAAAAAGGAGCTTGATTTCAGTTGCAGCAGGCTTAGCTATCACTTGTGGGTCTAATAACAAAGAGTTTCTGTGTGCATGTGAAAAAAACAATTGTCTTTAAAGGGCTCAATTTTGCAACATACTGTATTTTGCTGAGAAAAAAAAAAAAAAAATCTACTCCTCAGCACAGGGTCAAACCCAAGTTTGTAAGCTGTCAAGAAGAGTCATTTCAATATCAATGATACCAAGTGTAAACTTTCTTCTAGAGCCTGTCAGTGAAATAATTACAAATAAAATCCCTGTATTTTCTTCTCTTTGAATTCTGATGCCTTGCTTACAACTTTTGCAAAAACCAAGGGTTCAGTGAGGACAGAAATTAATTTCTTTAGTTAGAAGTTCATTTTGCAATAGGCTTTGACTTCTAGGTTTAGACTCAATAAGGTCACAACAGGATTCCTACATACGAAGTATGCATCAGTCTCAAATGGGAATCCTTATCTGTATGGGGGTTTTTATTAACGAGGTACGTGGTTCAGGCTGCCCATTATGTGTACTTAATGACTCCTTTTTCTTAGATACCTATTCCAGCTTTGTCGCCTACTTATTCTCTCTATTGTTGTGTATTATTTAACTCAGACATGTCCCAATGCAATCAGACATCTTTTTCTAGTCATTTCTCAGCATGTTCTGAAGTTATAACCTATTTTATGCGAAACATTGTACTGCTTCTGTTTTCTCTGTTGAAGGAAAAGAAGCTGTTGGTCTTTAAACAATAAAACTGCTCATGCACCAATGTCAAGGAAAAGCAGGAAGTCTGATTTCACCACCAGCTAAAGCACTCTACAGCATTTCCTGTTACACTATCAGAGCACAGGTCTGACTGCATGTCAATATACACAGAAAATTTTCTCAGATTTGCTGAAGTCCATGGACTAGCATAACAATTCATGCTGAGGAAAACAGAAATGTTATAGTCAAACAGAGTAACATTCAGCAAGGACAGTTTTAAGAGGTATTATATTTAAAAATCCGTATGACAGATTTTATTCTGAACTTGCAAAGCTCAGGAGCTTTGTTTACGGAAACAAAAAGCAAATGAAATGATGGTGACTTAGACTGTGCATTAAATTAAATAAAAGAATGCTTCTTTCTAACAACATTTGACTTTCAAGCTGAAACTGCCATTATTTTTCTATTAAGAATGTATAAGCATTTAAATTTAGAATTGCAAACCAGAATTAACTGTCTTACCAATGCATCTTGAATCTCATTTTCTGAAAAGCCACAGAAAGATTCATCATCAGAGGCTTCATGAAAAATTTTTTTCACTTCTTCTCTAATATCTGACCTAAGCTTCCGTTTCTATGAAGAATAAAATATGCTTTAACTGAAGATGTACAGCAAATGATTCACATTTACAAGTGCAATATAAGCAAATAGCTTTTTTAATAAAGAAAAACAAAACAAAGCAACAAAACCAAGAAAACAGTTAAGGCATTTAACAAGGTGTTTCAGAACTGCAGTTGCAAATTATCAGGCATATTAGGTTAGATGACACTTCAAAGGCTAGAATAAATACCTAATCTGTTTCCAGCAATTACCACCTAGAAGCACAAGTGAAGAGTGAAATGAAATTACAGCATATGAAATTACAGCATATAGCACAGATTTATAACTACTATACAAAAACATAAGCAGAACAAGCAGTTTTAATCGTACGCAGAACATTTACTAGCTTTAAGTTCCTGCAAGCTTTACTAGCACTGCAAGTTCAGTTTTATTTGTTCTGGTACTATACTTACTGTGTTTGCAAAATTATCAGAACCAAAACTGTCACAACTGTCATCAGAGGATGAGGATGTTTCCATGGGAATCAGTTTTGTATTTCGGAATGCAGTGAAGTTTTTCCTTCCTAAACAACCTCGGCGCTGCAAAAGGACAAAGTCAACACCATTAATAAAACAAAACAAACCAAACTACTGTAGCATCCTAGCTTTTAGGAAGACCTTTAAATTACAGTTTAGGAGGTCAGAACATTTTTTTCTGTTTAACAGTCTTGAATACAAGTCAGCAGAATTATCAGCTTTGAAGGATACATATATCTTTTCTGATACATTTCTGATCATTGCTATAGATGATTCTGTTAGTATTTTTAAAGATTTTCTTTTTTTATGCAAACAGCCAAGTGGAAATACACACACAAAAAATCATATCCTTCCCCACTCATTACAATCAGTGTTGGAAAGAAAGTACAAGTGCACAAACATTACCTAGAAATCTGCTTTCATTTAATAACTTTTAGTTCCAGACTAACACTAAACACACTGCAGTTGTAAAGAAAGAGACTAAAGATCATAGACACAGGAAAAAAAAAAGTATTTGAAACAGCTGTTTCATGCACAACAGCTTGCCATTTTGTTAATTTTATTATCGCTGGCAATGACCCATTTTACCTCCCCAGGGTGGCAGCGACATGAAGGCCGACCCTGTTGCACCCACAGTTGGACGCTGCCCAAGCCCAGTGCTCTAACCTTTACGAGTTCACAGGTCCAGCCGACTAGGCCAAATATTTCTTAAGTACGGTTTAAAGAGTAACCAGACAGGGATATTTAAAGGCCTCCATCCGGCTCCCAGCACCGCTCAGCACGCTGCTTGTGGCGGGAGTGGCCCCACAGCACCCCGGAGCTCTGCCCGCGTTTCAGGCCTCTGCTGGTACCAGCCCGGAATAAAGAACCGGCCACAGGCACAAAACGGACCGTTTCCGGCGCCGCCCGCCGCGGCGGAGAGAGCACCCAGCCGCAGGAACGCCGCCGCGCCCCAGAACGGGGCCGGCCAACATCGCGAAGCCCAGGCCAGGACGGCCAGCGGCACGCTCCACACCCTCCCCTTTCGTGCGCGGCCCCTCACACCGGCCAGGTCCGCGGGCAGTTCTCCCTGCCTCCCGCTACGATGGTGTCGCGCCCCACCGCCCCAAACCGCGGGGCCGCCCGCCTCCGCGCCCCACAGAGACCCCCTACGCCCCCCTTCCCCGCCGCCGTGTGGCACCTTCCGTCCTCCGCAGCGGCCCCCGACGAGCCATCGCCTAACGGCCGCCCTCGAGCCCCAGCCATAGCGGCCGTGGCAGCTGAGAGGCAAAAGGCACGCGCCGGGCCGGCTGCCCCCCGCCACGGCCACCTGCCCCTACCTCCGCCGCGCGGGCGAAGGCATCGCCGTGCCCGGGGCACGAGCTGCCCCAGCACCGCGGCGGAGCAGGAAGCCCGAGGCTGACCCCACGCCTCTCTCCCAGGGGTGCCAGGCGAGCCTAAGCCCGAAGACTTGCCCCGCCCAACCCCACCAGCCTCCCCGCAGCCCGGCTTGCCCCGACCATGGGACTCCGCAGAGTCCAGGGAGAACGCGGCCGTAAGTGCCACAGCCTCCCCACCGTCAGCAGCGGCGATCCGCTGCCACGCCGTGAGCCAGGCGGGCAGCGCTCACCTGCGAGCGCGGCAGACCCATGCTGGCGGCTACAGGGCAAGCACCAGGGAACTGAAGGTTCGCGCCAAAGCGTCTGGGACAGCAGGGGGCGGGGCCCGGCGGCGCGTTTCCCGCGTTGGCGCCCGCGTCCTGGAAGATGCATCTAGCATCCCCCCCTGGGATCGGACACCTGGCGTGGCCGCCCCGCGGCCACTCGCCCACCCCTGCTTAGAAGTTATTATTTCTTCCTCGTATCCCGGGAGAGGATAGTGCGGGACCGTTTTATTATTTTTTTTTCCCGCGACGTGGGGTTTATGGAGCTGCAAGGGCCTGTCCCTGTGGCGCGAAAAGCTCCCGGGCAGAACGCCCCAGGACTCGTAGGCTAGAGGGGAGGGGCGCCAGCGCGCGCGCGGGGGGCAGGGCGGTGTGAAGGGACCCGGAGTCTCCTTCCCGGCTTAGGGGCGCCCAAGTAGTGTGTCTCACTTAAAAAGAAAATATAATAAATTGTATATGCTAAACCAGGTTTCGCTTCCACCACTCTGAGACAACCCCCACAAACTGCCAGGTTTCACGGCCAAAGGAGGCTTCTCCAGTTGGGAGAGGCAGGGTCCTGGGTTTCGGCAGCCCCCAGGGCTGTGGCAGCCTCCGTGTATCCCCGGGGCACCCTGTGAGGCCCCGCAGAGCGCGAGGCTGCCAAGCGGGGCAGGAAAAGCGAACTCTGTTCGAAAACCCACCCAGTGTGACCCATGCTCTTCGGCGTCGGCTCGGGAGGGGTTGAGGTGTTCCCTGCGAGGTATTCCTCGCCTGTGCACGGCAGGCACAGCTCAGCGTCAGGACAGGGGTCATGGATGACGCTCCCGTGGCAGTACAGCAGTGCCAGAGTTAGCTGCATTGTGCTTGGCAAACAAAGTATCACTTGAAGACAGACCGGAAGAAAATAGATCATCAGTTGTCATAAAACGTTTTGTGTAACGTTTGTAGTATCACATTAAAGAAAATCCAGCTATTAAACACAGCAAAACAACCGCTGCATGACCAGCGTTTGGCAGCAACAGGAACGGGAGAAGCCCTAAATAAACCGTGTGGGATTTGTGGCCCCAGCGGTCACTATAATCCTCCATTTACACTGCGGTTTGAGCTGTGCTCAATACCATTGCAACTGTAGCTGCTCGGCATTTCCAGGTGCTGTCCGGGCAGCAGGTGAGTCCCTGTGGCAGTTGGTGTGAGGGAAGGAGGCCCCACACACGTGCTGCCCACACACAAACCTGTGCCACTGTAAAGCAAACCACCTATCATCTCTGAGCCAAAGCCTATAAATAAATAGGCCACAATACAACAGAGCCCAAGAGCCCTTGTGGAGGTTTTCTCTTTGCTGCAGGCATTGTTCCTCCTGCGCATGCCACACTCTGTCATGTAAAAGAATCTCCATTTTAAATAAGCCTGTAATTACATATTTACCTGCACCACTGGCTTCTCCGTGCACATACAAAAGCAAATGAACTAAACCTGGTTCTCCAGAGACGAGGATTCTCAATTCCTCTAAATCCGTATTAGTGAAGGATTGCCACCCAGATGGTTTCCAACCCTGACAGCTCATTTGGGAAGGGGGAATGTTTCTTGAATGTTGATGTAGTTTTACTTCTTTAAAAAAAAAAAAATTCTACAAATACTAGTTTACTTACATAAAACAAGAGATCCCGTTTCTCAATAGTAACAGTACTTAACATCTTGAATCATGATTATCAGGATTTTACTAGAAAAGTAGCCAACCTTCACAGCTTTTAAGAGTGTCATATGAAATGTTGTGGAGTACTGATGGAGCTAACTGAATCCATACTGGAGACTGCAGTTAATTTTCCATTTAATGCTTAATGGAAACATCATTCTTCAAATAACGTATGGAGTCAAATTGCTTTAAAATTAATAGGCCAGAGCAGGCACTTTGTGGGGAAACCGGACAGGACATTTTGTGAACAGTATTTTCAGCTTTTTTTTATTAATATGTGAAAAATAATTTATTTATTGAAAATTTTGTGGGTCAGCTCACATATTTTACAGAGGATTAGGAAGAAGGGGGCAGGAAAGTGAGAAAAGAAATGGAAGGTATGTGAAGGGCAGGGCTTCCCTTCCTACGGTAGAGTACAGGGTACCAGAAGGTGAAGCCTGTACCTCAGGAGGTGGCTCTTGTGACCTATGCCACTGTCATTTCCCCTGTTTTCATCTTCATACCCTTCATGCCCAGATGCTCTTAGTGACTGGGCAGAACAAACTTACTGCCTGGCTTTGCCACGAAGGAAAACATTACTCCATATTTGTTGAGATGTACACAGCACCGCTGTCCCGCCTCCAGCTATTTACAATAGCTGAGAACTTGCAAAGCTGAACCCATAAAAGCATTGCATTTTCAGCCACATTTAACTCAAATTAGGCTAATGTGAGTGGAAGAAAACATCCCTGCCCATTCAGTCCCACAGTCAGGCTATGGCCTGTCCAGTTCTACCAGCCTCTCCATCTCCCCTACTGCCCAGGGGTGGGGAGAGCTCACCCCTCAGGGCTTACATGTCAGCAAAAATTATCTGGAGTATTTTAACAGATTTTTTTCCATGAAAATAGTCTCTTAAATTCTCGTCTGTCCTTGAAATGAGTTGTCAGTTCATGGTAGCAGCCCTTGGAAGACCTGCTAAGGGAATAAGCTGAAATTATGGAGTGAGGTGCAGTAAACTGAGCATGAAATGCGTTCTGCATTCATCTGGGAGAATAAAAGTTCTTTACATATTAGGAGCTTGAAGCGGTAGCAAGAACATGGACCTCCAACAATAGCTCCACTGTCAGAAACAGTAAATGTGACCTTTGATCTGACATGACAAAGAACAAGTTCTATCCTCCCTCTCACCCCACAGATTTCAGCTGTTGCAACATTTCAGCTGTTCCAACACAGCTTTTCTCTCTGGAGGCAGGCCTCCTGCTGCCCTGTCCCTCGCTCTCCTGCACACTATCAACAACACACTTTATGCTCTAGTATTTAATTATTTAAATATTTTTAAATGGGGGCAATATATCTCCACCTGTCTCAAATAGCACGTGGATACATTAATTGATATTTGTGTGATGCGATAAATTATTGTGATGGGACTTTCACATTGACAAAGATTTATAAATGCAAGTATTTCAGTGGAAAGGGAGAGTTTGGATTCTTATAACTACAGAGTACCTGGAGCACAATGCAGTAACATATCTTTGCTCCACAGAAAAGAATAAGATTGCAGCCACTAATGATGGTAATTAAAAATTTCTGTAAGAGCTGTCCAATCACCTCTTCATCTGAGCAAATTATAGTGTGTTATGGAAACCCTTAGTGCAATAAAATGAAGCTAAAACCATTTTATATTAAAATAATCAGACATTGATTTATGATGTAAATTGTGAATTGGTAACCTATAACACACACTAATTGTTTTTCTCTCTCTTGAAAGGTGTGTTTCCAAAAAAGATCTGATCAAGCACATGTATTTGTTCACATCACCCTCCGGTGGCTAACACTACTACACAAGACTTAACAACGTTTTGTGCTGGTTTTAGCTGGTATAGTTCATGTTCTTTATAGTAGCTACTATGGGGCTGTGTTTCGGATTTGTGCTGAGAACAGGTTGATAACACAGAGATGTTTTATTTTCTGCTGAGTGGTGCTTACACAGAGTCAAGCCCTTTTCTGCTTCTCACACCTCCCTACCAGTGAGCCAGCTGGGTTTGCACAAAGAGCTGGGAGGGGACACAGCGAGGATAGCTGACCAAAGGGGTATTCCATACCCTATGATGTCATGCTCATTATATAAAGCTGGGGGAAGAAGGAGGAAGTGGGGGATTGTTCAGTGATGGCATTATCTTCCCATACGTGTGATGGAGCCCCGCTTTTCTGGGGTTGGCTGCACACCTGCCTACCAATGGGAAGTGGTAATGAATTCCTGATTTTACTTTGCCGCTGTGCACAGCTTTTGCTTTGCCTATTGAAATGTCTTTACCTCAACCCATAAGTTTTCTCACTTCTACTCTCCCAATTCTCTCCCCCATCCCAACCAGAGGGGAGTGCATGGACACTATGTGGGGCTTAGTCACTGGCTGGGGTTAAACCATGGCAGATGTGTAAACAGGTAACCCACTACTGATTGCAACCCAGGAAAGATACTTGTTCTCATGCAGAAGCAGGAGGATGGCCACTTCTGGAGATTTAATTATAGTTAGATCTCTACATGTTTTCTGGACATGAATTGTTATGAAGCACTTTTTTACTGTAAATACTTCAACATTGTGCTCTGATATATGGAACCAGAAATTTTAAAATAAATATAAATGTAAATATTTAGCATGTAGCCAAGACCAACTGTACCAGCTACACAAAATACCGCCACAATGGAATTAGTATCTTTTCCCATTTTACTCTCCAAGGACAAATATATTTACCCCTTTTAATTTAACAGGTTTGTATCTCCTTGTGCTTTGCTATGAGTCCCTTACTAGAATAGGCTGGGTGCAAATGCATCCTGCATGTTGAACTGGAGGTGATCATGTCTGATCCTATTCGATACTGTGTTTGACAAAAACTGGTGAGACCTTAGAAATGGAAAGAATAAGAGAAGGAAAAGGAAAGGAATACATACAGCCCAGGGAGAGAAAAAGTGCAGTTGATAAATGATTCTAGGAACCTATATTAATCAGTGCACTAAGAGAACAGCTGAAATGTGGTCAGCTTTGAGAGAAATCTTAATGATTATTCTACATATACATTGTAGCAGATCATTCAGAGCCCACAGCATTGTGATGCACATTATGGGAGTGTAATTATAATGATCATTTGAGTATCCTGTAGCCACAAAATGTATTCCAAAAAATGTGTAGCAAAAAATGTTGATCAAAAGTAGCTGATGTTGATACGCAGGTAGCCACTTTTAAAAGCTCAAGATCCCAGCCCTTTCACTCTTGGGCTTTGATTTCTATTTCTCTTTGAAAACACAAAATAGATTAAGTCACATCATAAAGAAATTGCTTACAGAATGTTCTGCAAATGCATAGCTGTGGGAAACAGGAGGCTATCAGAAAATAATCAAAAATGCTTACCGCAGTCTGGTTTTGTTTTTTTCTTTTTCTTTTCTTTCCCTTTTATTTAAGCTTTGCCACTACCCCTTTGTGAATGTTGATTTGCATTGCCTCCACCAGCCTTCAGCGAAATGCTGTTGCTGAGATGATGGGAATGGGGGGACAGGCAGTGGCTTGAAGTCCCTAAGGACCTCTCTCCTGGCAGCTCCCTCTGGAGGAAGAAGAGTGGACAGGTAGAAAGCCTCCCTTGGGGCTCTTCACTCCCTGCCTTGGGGGTCCCCAGGGAACACCTCAAGGTTTCAGACCCTTCTTATGTTTTTTTCACAGCATGAGGGAAGTGCCCTCTCTCTGATGCAAGGTGCCCTCACCTTTCTTGCTAAGGCAGTAAAACATATGTTAAGCCTCAGGTATATTAAGCCCTTTAATTCTACATAGTGCAGTGCTCGTGTCTGTAGTTGTCAGGACCTGCAAAACTGTCTAATCAAGTTTCTAGGAGGAGGTGCTGACCCTGGGGGCAGGCAGGTGGCCAGGTGGCTGTGGGATGTGGGTGGTGCTGGGGTGGGAGCTGCAGAGAGGGGACAAATGCTTTAACTCTGTCTCTCAAGCTGCTCTAGGCTGCTGCCGCCTCCCAGTGCTGTTCTGTCCTCTGAGATGTTCATCTCAAATGCCCTGTGTTTACACATACTCAAACGTGATCTTGGCAGACCCTTATTAGTGTTATTACTGTAATAGACTTCCCCTCCATAACCTCTAACTTTTTGCAACAAACTGGCTTGAACTGCTAAGCTTTGGCACTTCATTAGATAAGAAAATTATGCAAAAACCCTTCTATGGTGGACACATACACAGAAAATAATACTGTCAGATGTAATTTTCAGAGGTAGCACAGCTATTTGGTTCCATTTTAGTGATGTGAGATGTCAGGAGGTCTCTTGGTTTGGGGTTTTTCCACAATTACAAAAGCAACTGCTCATCTTTTCCAGCCTAAAGTAATAATAGTAATAATAATAATAAACTAGGTCAAAGTGCATTCTCTAGCACAATCAAAAAATCAAGTGTTTATCTCTGATGCAAGTCCAGCATTTTTGGCAGCAAGTTTATAGAAAGTCTTAAAATGCTTGGGGTTCGATCCTCAGCAGCATTGGGTGAGCTGGAGAGGACCTGGTGCCTTTGCTGGGGGCAGCTGCTCTGAGTGAGGAGGGAGAGGGGACACAGGAGGTTTGGGCAACTTCTGCTCCTTATATCAGCTCAACAAGCTTCCAGACTGTGGTCAGCATAGGGGGTTTTGGAATGTTCCCAGGGAGGGTGGTGTTGCTTTCAGATGTGGCCAATTGCTAGAAAATAATCAGTGGCAGCAGGTTAGAACAAAATTGCAGTAGCAAATAATTTTCTTTAAAAAGTAAATGATGTCCAAAAACACCCACCCCTGTTTGATGCTGATGCCAGAGAGAAAGCAGGTTCTCAGGAGGCAGTGGCAGTGCTGGAGGGAGGCGCAAATGGGCGCTCTCCCCTTGCAGCTGAACAGGAATTGGGTTTCCTTTCCTCTAGCATTTCACAGAAATAATCAAACAGCAGCAACAACACCCATGAACCCCAGCCCTGAGAACCATTGTTCTTAGGAGCATGGCAGTGCTTTGTCTGCTGGCATGGTGTCACTGAGATCTGGGTGCAGATGGGGACACAGAAGGGCCACTGGCATTCCCACTGGTGTAGGTAAGTCTCAGCAGCATCAGTGTAGGATGCCCAGGTCCCAGGGTCATCCCATCCCACCCAGTCAGTCAGACCAGACACCCCCCAGCAGAGAGGTACAGTGCACAGTGGCAGCAGTCAGACAGGCTGAAACCCTGGCAGTGTGTTCCTCAGCAAAAAGGTGTCAGTTGGCCACCCCATCTCCCCTCTCTGACCATTCCTTCTCTTTATTTTATTGATCAATACAGTGCAGGTCTAAGATTTTGGTATGTGCTCTGGAAGCAACAGGAGGGCAACAGAACGACTGGAAATGTTGCAAGAAAGAGAGATTACAGTGCTAGCCAAATCAGACACTGAGCCAGCTGGAATTCCACCCAGGCCATATAAAGCAATTTCTGCAGCTCCGGTGGCCTAGCATGGATTGATGGTCTACTTATATCACAAGGGGCTACGGTGAGGAACATCCTGGGGTTGTTTATGATTTTGGGGCCCCTTGGACTGACTGTTCAGTGGGCTGGCACCTCTGTGACAATCATCTTCTGTGCATTTGCCAAGGCTCCATGGGAAAAGTCTCGTATGAGGAGGTTGATGTGGGAGACGGGTTACTCTGCCATTTCATCCTCTCCCCACACAGGCAGATGAGCAGCTACAAAAGCCCTCTGAGCAGCTCTCCCCCTTTCAGAAATGCTTTTGGCTCTGTTGAGCAAGCTGCTCGTGGGCAGCTCCCTTGAGCCCTGGCTGCATATGAACACAAGCAGTCTGTATTTGCAGGACCAGGCAATGTTTTTGCTTCAGGGAGTCTCACATTGACGTGCTGCCTGCTATAGCAGAGTTTCACAGGTGCTAGAACCACCAGCTGGTTTGCAGCACAGTAGCATACACGCCTCTGACCTGCGGGACACGGGGAACACACGCCTCGAGAAGCTCAGTCACTTGGCCACTTCCCCATGCCCCGTGCAGCACCCTGCCGGGCTGAAGGGCTGGCTGTTGGTCTCTCTGTGCAGGGGGCCCCTGAGATACTTATCTCTTACCAGTCCTTCTGATGGAAGCAGCAGGAACCCCAGTGCCACTGAGAAAATTTGTGTACTTAGGAAGCCAATACCTACCCAGGTCAGACCCAGCTCTGGGATATCTTGCCAAGCTAAAGAAGAATGATTGCTAACCCCAGTGGTAAGAGCCTGCTCTTCATCCTCTTTTTTTCCTCTCTTTTTTTTTTTTTTTTTTCTTTTAAAACATCCTTAGGTATATGGGAAAGACAAAAAAAAAAAAAAAAAAAAAAAAAAAAAAAGCTTAAAAAAGTTGAACCACACACTTTGTTTGCAGAAAAAAAAAAAGAAGTCTTAGCATCATTTTTACTCATGCCATGAGGACATCAGCTGCATGGAGCAAGCCTGTAAGTTTTCAGAAAACCAAGGACTGTAAATGCTGAGTTAACCTGCTCTTCCTGTCTCAGCTGAGCAACACTTCCTCCCAACCCCCTGGCAGCTGGAGAGAGATGCTGCTGTTCACTCCGAAACCTTTCCACTTATGTCTGGCATCCAGAGGGAGCTGGGCAACTCTTGTGACTCCCACAGGATCCAGAATAAAATGTTGCCAAATGAACAAACAGATCCCATGTAAGTTCTGGTAGACACAGTCTTGCACTTTAATTTAAATAGGAAAAAACAACAACCTTCTATCTCGTTTTGTAAACATTCGCCCCATTGGACACAAATACTCACTCACTTTGGGCATTCAGTTCTGAATTTGCCTTCATGAGTTTTCCACTACTTTTCGTCACCCATTCCAGCAGCCATCCCAGAGTTGGCTTCTTAAAATTCAGAACATTTAAAACTGTGGAAAAGGAAAAAGCAGGTACTTTGGGGATTGAGAAAACAGCAACATCACTGCACGGAGCTACCAAGACCAAGAAAAAGGAGAGACAGGAAAACAAGGGGCAGGTCTACAGCAGTGATATTTTGTGCCACTTGCAGAGTCAGCCATGGAGAGAGGGTGTAGCACTGCCAGGGATATGTGTATGGATGGAGGGTAGTGTGTCCAGCTCTCAGTGTGCAAATCTAGATACCAGTACATACTGGTACTTAAATACGACTGGCTTTAACAGACTTGTAGGGAAACACAAGTTTTCTGCTCCTTTCCAAAGAGCAGACATTTGCTGAGGTGCAGTTGCTCAAGACAGTCTTGATTTTCCATGTTGCTGTGCACTATCTTCTAGCTGCATGTTGGTAAAACATGGAAATAAATTGCTCAGCTTCATAAAGTACTGGAGGATGAAACCATAAGCACATTGACTTATAAGGAATTATTACCAAGGGAGTAGCCACATTATGAGTAATAAAAATCAGTTGGAAAACAAGATCCTGCTGAGACTTTTTCTTTTTTTTTTGAAAAGTTCATTCACTGTTGCTTTAACCAACAATGCTGGTGCAGCAAGAGGATTTCTAATCAGTCACTACTGCGTGATTGCTTAATTTTAATAGGCATGATCAATACCATCCGCTCCTTCTTTAAATGCTAATGAACACTTTAATACAACAGATGGGGACAGATAGTACATTGCAGATTAAAATTAGGCACAGCATTAAATTGCTTACAAACAGCAGAGGAATCCTGCTGGACATCTTGACAATCAACCACAGGCAGCTGATAAATCTTGAATTGTCATCACCAGCCCACAGTGTCTGCTGGGTAGGGCCTTGTTTTCAGGCTTGTACAACTACACCATCATCCTCATCACCCTGGAAAACAAATGAACCCTTCCAAACTCTTGCAATTTATTTCTAGGATTTGTGTAAGCCCAACCATGAAACGGTCTCGCTTCCTGAGATGCATATCCAAGTTTTAATAACAAGCACATTTCTAGCAAGTGCTCACAGGTTTGATTACTATCAGCTGGTATCCTCCAGCCCATTTTGTTATGATAAGAAATGTCAGGGAAGGATCCTCAACCTAGACAAAATCCCAGCCTCCCACTAAGTTGTGATAGACAAACATTCACATCCCCCAAACTGGTTGTCAGGTTCAGCAAACCAGGGACAGAAGCTGGGTTACTAACTAGTTTTCCATTAGTTTGAAACTACAAGAAAGCAGCAAGCTTTGTTGTCCCAGAGCTTCATCTGCAACCCCGTTCACTTCCAGGTAAAGCTTCTTACTATTTTATCTGCTCTTAACTGTCGTCAGAAAAAAAGATGCTTAAATGACAGAGATCCAGTTCCTGACACCTGGTATCAGTTGTGTCCTGCTCCACTGGTTTTTGTGGACATTGTCCTGAGTTCGTGAAGTGAGTCCCAGTTCAATCTGGTAGGTATTGGGAAGACCACCATGGGGATCAGCCCTCATTGTGGTTGGTTGGAATCAAAGGGAGGAGAGCTACATGTACCTTCAGGAGTGGCCTTTTTGTGAAACAGGGAGTTTATGTGTCCTTTTGAATGTCCTGTGACAGGACTATGGTGTGGGGGTCACCGAAGGGGTGATGTGCCAGCAGTTCCTCCAGTATTGCTCACAACTGCATGCCAGCGAGCACTGCTTGGCATGGATGGTATGTAGCACCTTGTTCAAAGGCTTCTCTAATTTCCAGCTTCTTGGCTTTCAGAGGGTACCGTGCCTTGCTTTGGGTTCAGCTTCCTTTATCTGTTTCTTCCCTTTTTTTTTTGTCCCCTCTTGCATCTCGGGAAGCCTTAACTTCTTTTTTTTTTTTTTCCTTTTTAATTGTGTGAAATCAACTTGGAGTGAAAAGGCCAAGAAGAAACTTTCTGATGACAAGTGAGTCTACAGCTGTGTCTTTGTTCTCAGTGGAGCTAAAGACCACATTAATCAGAAACTTTGCTGACCTTGTCTGTACTACCTGAAGGCTGAAAGACAAAAGTAACAGTCTGGCCACATTTAAAAATTCAATTAAAAAATGCCTGCTGCCCAGAGATAAATATTATCATAGACCTCAGTGGGGTTAGATGTGACTGCGATAAAGGCAGTGCCTTTTTCTCCCTATATTTTTATTTTTTCCCCAAAAAAGAATAAAGCCTAATTTATGTTTCTCCTTCTGATTATGACAACTGTGTATGTGATGGTATGTGCTCAGTGGTGTTGGGTAGCTGGCACTGGGGCTTTTAGTAAAGAGTAAGGTGAGAAATTCCTGAGAGAGGATGGCAAGCTGGAAGTAGAGAAGTGAAGCTACTGGAGCAGACCTGAAGAAAAATCTTCCTGTGTTCCTGTTTTTTTCAGACTATGCTGGTCTAATAAAAATACTAACTCTTCCTATAGCCCTTGCAGAAGCAGGTAACAAGGGGTGAGGAGACCCTGCTCAGAGCTAGACTTGACATCTGGAGACAGAGGTGAGGTGAGATGTAGCAGCACAACTCCTTCCCTAAGGATGAAATGGAGAGCCTTTTGTTAAGGCACGTGGCTGTCTTACTGATTTTATTATTGAAATATTAAGCAAATCAATGGATATCCAGCCAGCTGAGAACACAAAGCCAAACGGAGGGGAGAAATCAAATTAAACCCCTCCGCACGGACAGTGACAGGAGGAGAGGCAGTCAGCTCTTCCCTTCCACTGGCAAGCCCTGGGCTGCGCCAGTCAGTGACGGCAGAGTCATCCCGGCTTTGGTGAGGCAAATTAAATAGAAGCAGTCGTTATCTTCTCTAGGTTGAACCTTCAGTTAAATAAGGAGCAAATTCCTCCCTCAGAATGTCCTTCGGCCCCGCCAGCTCCCCCTGGATCTCTCCTTCCCTGGCTTGCCACTGGTCTGCCTGTGGAACTTCTTCCCATGCTGCACCTTTATCCAGCCCCCCTCGCTGACTCTGCTTTCTGCTTCACCCCTCCTGGGTTCGCTCTCACCCTGCGGGGGCATGCCTGGGATGGCCTTGGACTGGGGGGTGCTGCGGGGGTATCTGCGGTGCTGGGAGGCTGGGGGGGCTACTGGCGAGGAAGTCCTGCTGGCTCTTCCCGAGTGCCGGGGGGGCACTGGGGAACTGGTTGCGCTGCGCCGCCCATCTGAGGAGCTGCGGGAGTTACCACCGTGCGAGGCATTTCTGCCTTTGCCAGCAGACCTGTCCCTCTCTGAAGGGGTGTCGGAGGCTGTGCTGGAGGTGCTGCTGCCTTTTGAGTTCAGATGCAGATTTGAGAGGTTTCTCATCAAACTGTGCGAGAGAGGAGAGGAGTTTCTGGAGTGGCTGATGGACGTGAACTGGTAACTAATGGGAGCACGTGTCCTCCTCACAGCAGCAGCATAGGAGTCCTGGCTGTGAAGGTAGGGCAGGTACTGGGTGACGGTGGTCGGGCTGTGGGGATGACCATGCTGGAGAGAAATGGCTTTTGATAATTGGTGCATCCGCAGCGTCTGCATCCACTGGCTGTCAGTGCCTGGCAGGGAAATGGAAACAGTCAGCTTTCTGTGACTTGACAGAAACCCACTCTCTGGTTTACTGAAGGTGTGAGCTTAGGTACCACAGTTTCTCTTGAAAGAACCTCAACATACCTCCAACCACCCTTCCCTCCCAGCCTTGCTGCAAATAGTCCTAGGTTTAAGTATGTTCAGTGTTATGGTTGAACATAATGTTGGACTTATTAAAGTAACAAGTGATACAAATATTTCTGATGCCAGTGCAGATTATGGAGCTTAGACCAGAAGACACTGAACCATCCATTTGGCTGTTCAGGTGGGTTCCTACTCCCAAGTATTTGCCAGTGTTTTTAACCCAACCTGGTTTTAAACATTTCTTGTGGTGCTCTTGGAAAATCTCCTCACAACTTTCATTGCAAAAGAGCCTGAGACCTCCAAAATAAGCATGGAGCAGGCACCCCAAGGTGCCAGCACTGCTGCAGCATCGCCCTCCAACTGCATCTCTCCAAGCCAGCACAGTCAAGCCAGTCACAGCCAAGTGCAGAGATGGAGGTGGTGCAGACCCCAGTGCAGACCCCTCCTGCGGCAGCCAGGCTCACCTCCTCTCACTCAGTTTTCTCATCACACCACACACCACAACAACCAGAGCCAACATTAACCAACCACTTCAGTTGTTATTATTCCTACAACACCTTCACACAGCAAATCAACTCTGTGTGGAAAAGGCAGGGAGGTAGCAGCAGGCTTCAGCCAAGATAGTGCAGACATGTGAGCTTAACTGTGAGCAACTCAGGGTATTAGAGTTCGCTCACACCGACTGTCACAGCCCTGGGGTTGCATCAAAAGTTGTAGCTCCCAGAGATCAGACTGAAGTGCTTTTGAAAGTCAGTCCTGTGGTTTGCATGAAAGCCTATAGCAAATACAATAGTTGTAAATTTTCCATTTGAACTGTGAGGGCTGCCTGGTTTGCTACTTGATGGGTAAAGCAGAGACCAGGAATTCATCTTATCTGAGACCACAGCTCTAGCCAAGAACCCATGGGGAGCAGCTTAAATATTGTTGCTCTAGAGAGATTTGAATGATTTGTCCTTAAAGATTGTTAATGTCATTCTAACAGGAAGCGTAACCCCACCAGCTTGAAGCAGCATAAAAGCTCCCAGATCCTTTCTCGCCTCTTGCTGTTTTGCTAGGGAAAGACTTCCTATGCCATGGACCCTCTGCCTCTTTCTGCAACACTGCACTGGCTGTGGGGAGTTTTGTGGGAGCTGAGCTGGAGCTCTGTCCTAATTAGGATTGCTCCTGTAATGTAATGGTCTTTCCCATTCCTCCTTTCCCAGACTTTGTTTGAATCCCAAGAGATTTAAATCATGTTCAACTTCATGTCAAATACATCAAAAGGAAACTGTCTTTTCTGTGAAAGTGTGAGCATGACACTGCTTCAGCAGATGAACCTCCTTCCATGGAAAGGCAGATGGGAATTGCCTCTCTGCTGCTTAACTTCCTTGAAAGTCATGGTTTCAAAAGAAACTGTGTTGAAATGTACTTGCTTGACACCATCTCCTTTTCCATTCCCCTGTGGCCTCCTACCAAGGCTGTGGATGTAAAACACAGACCTCATAAACCTGGAAGCAGCAGGCGCAATACCTGAGTTTGGGTCTTCATTTGTTATTTGCTCTCAGGTGGCCAACACACGCCCTGTGGGTCCAGTGCCAATGCTGTCCCCAAATGAGGGGCTCCCTTTGGTGCCTTCAGGTTGTTCAATTCCTGCTCCTTATGGCCAGCCACAGTCAACAGCCCAGGGACCAGCTGCCCAGCAGGGACCTCCCAGTGTGCCCTGTGGAGCTGCCTCTCACCTCTTGTTGGCAGGGGGGATCCTTCACATGGTCTCTGAGCCACCAACTCTGTACACTGAATTAAAAGCTCTGTGTGGCAGCCCACTGAGGTGGTACCTTCGCTTCTGGTTATTTTAGTCTCTTAGACAGGTATTACCCTTATCTTTGTGCTTTGATTTGATGGTGTTTTAAACCTGGGGTAGGTGGTCTGGTAAAGAAGACAGCCAGAAGGTTTGTCAGAGCTGAGGCATAGCTTTTACACTGGCTAGTCACCCACCTCCTCTGAACTGTGGGACAGACAAGCTTTCCCACCACTCACTGCAAAAAAAGTGAAAGGAGCTGGGCTTACTGCAGCAGAGCCAACCTGTGAAGATACAACACCACACTTCGGTATGGCTGCATGGCTCATCACCCCAGAAATGGAGTAACCTCCATCACCAGAGCTAATCTGTAGTGAAGATGTCTTTAGGACATATTCTAGGTCATGTCTGCATTACAAGATACAGCTGTATTACACAAGGATCACAGAGGATGTTCACCCTCTGCTGACTGGTGTCTTGTTCCAGCTCCTGTGCTGCTCCTCAGCTGTCCCACCCTAAACATTTCTGTAGCCCTACTGTGAGTTCAATCAGAAAAACAGCTTTGGCTAACAAACACTGCTACAAAAGAACGGCTAGATCTTAAAGGCAGAACCATGCTAGAGTCAACTGAGCTGAATTTGTCAGTATGTCAGCAACATACTTTAGTTAGGAAACGTAGAGCCCCAGAAGCCATAATAAATTATATAAAATTATAAATT